>PVJA010008101.1:0-65823 GCA_004027025.1 Myocastor coypus
GGAGGGAGGGGGAGGAGACAAAAGAGACAGAAGCAGAGAGAGGAGAGGGAGGGAGACGGAGAGAGAGACAGAGAGGGATGAGCACATGTATAATTCAAACCCTTCCCGTCCTTCCAGAAAAGCCCCACTCCTCAACTATCTCTCTACTTCATTAACGTGATGCTATTTCATCTGGGACTTTCAGCCCTCTAATTGGTGATCACTAGCACAGATGTGACTTATACATTTGCCTGTAGCCAAACAGCAGGTAACACACTCGGGCAACGCTGAGGACCGCCACGTCTGCCTGAAGCCCATCCTGCCAGCTCTGGAGTTTGCTCTTCCGGGGAGTAAGGCCTGCGGTTCTTCCCTGCTGCACCAACCCTGTGGTGCATGGGACGGTCTCCTGGCCCCACCATAGCCACTGGGTCTCTGGGTGCCAGGATTCGAAAGAATAATACCGTGTTTTTAGAACACCAGTTAAAAGCTGGGAAGAGCTGGGACATGGGCCAGCTCTCCCGGCGGCTGTCAGGGCTGGAGCTGAACTTCAGGTGAGGCTCATGAGCACATCAAATGCTCCTAATCCAAAACCGCATATCCAGAATGCTCCACTGCCTAAAACTTCTGAGCTCCACCATGATGTTGCACTGGAAAGTTCCCCATTCTGATCTCTGCCCACACCCTAAAAATACTGTATGAAACAACCCTTTGACAATGTGTCTAGGGTGTACACAACAAACATAAATAAATTTTAATACAGATCTGGGTCCCATCCCAAAGATACCTCACTATATAGACAAATATTCCCAAACCAAAGATCTGAAATCTTGCACTTCTCCGGCTGTGGCTTCCTGGGTAGTGGATGTTCAGCCGTGGCTTCCTGGGTAGTGGATGTTCAGCCCGCATGTGGCGCAAGGGGCTCACTACTCTTCAGCCTCAACATGCACCAGGGTCTTCACCTCTTGCAGGGTGGGCCCTGGCTCTCACCAGGGAGCCAGGGCAACCAATGGGGCTGCAGGTGCGTGGGCTCACTGGACTTCAGGGAACCTGGGGCCCACCCTTGTGGAGACAGGAGTCCTCCTCTTCCCAGCATGCAGGAACTGCCTGCCGCCTGCGGGGCTGGGCAGCCCAAGTGTCTTTGGAGCCCCAAGCAAGGCACCTCAGGATTCAGCTCTAATTCTGTGTCTGGGTGATCCGGGTTAGGTGACCCTGAGTTTGGGGTTCAGGACCACAGAGAAGTGCTCTAGGTGTTCTCATGAGGAGAGTACCCAGGGAGGATGCCCAGATCCACGGCCAGCCCCAAGCAGCCTCCCTGCTTAACCTCTCCACGCTTGCATTTTCTTACGATAAGTACAGGTAACAGCTGTATTTTGTGGGATTATTAGGAGGTAGGAATGGGTCCTTTAAAATAACTGCCCCATGTAGGCATGCAATAAATATCTGCTGGTATTAACTGTCACTGTCCAGGGCAGGGATGAGGAACCCTCTGGGGTTTCAAGGACAACAGGCAGCCTGCTGAGGTATGTGTGCTGGAGACGGAGCACCGCGCCAGGGCAGCCTCATGCCTGTGAAGTCACAGCTCTCCCCAGTGATCCCCAACTCACTCCCTCTGGTCAGGCTTCAGTCTGGATTCAGTGCTGGTTCCCCGCCCACAAATGCTATGAGCCACAGGCAGGAGCCACAGGCAGGAGCCACGGGCAGCAGCCACGGGGCAGGAGCCACGGGGAAGGAGCAGCTGAGCAGTCCTGCCTCCAGGATCTAAAGCTCAGGAGCCCTGCCGGATGGTGAGGAGGGGGGCCCAGGATACTGAAGGAATCAAGGCCCAGGAGGCCCTGGACGTTGGGGCTTGGTGCGGAGACCTGAAGGGGAAGAGAGTGGAACACAGGCCTGGGCTCTGCCTCTGCCCAGGCCAAGCTGTGCGACACAACCCTCCGGCCACCTGCCTGGCCTTGCCTCTGCCTGATCCCCGTACCCTGCTCCCAACTTGGGCCCCTCACCCAGGAGACCCGAGACCCTAAGACGGGGAGTTTGGTATAGAATCTGGAACCAACTCTAAAGCCAGGAGCTGGAATTCAGGCCCAGCTCTGCTACTCCCCACCCCCACCCCATAAGGGCTTGGGCCTTGATTTTCACATCTGTAAAGTGGGCAAAAGCACTGCTGTGTGGAAAGGCCCTGCAGCACAGCAGCACGCGCCAAGACCAGTCTTCCTCAGTCCGACCCAGGGGCATCCTAGTTTTGGGGTGGCAGGGAGGCTCCCAGCCTCTGTGTGCTAGTTTTCTCCTTTTTGAAATGGAAATAAGAAAAACCACACTAGGCCCTCTTGGGATTGGATCACGCAATGGGCGCGCATCTCCCATGGGTGCGGCTAAGGCCCAGTGTGGAGTGTGGAAGCGAATGTGCCTGCGTTCCGGACCTGGGGCTTGCGCGACCCCGACCCGAGGCAACCCTGCCTGCCAGGACACTGCAAGCGCGGTGCAGAATGCCCGGCTGCCACATGGCACCTCGGGCACGGACGCGCCTGGGGTGCCAGGAAGGACAAGAGGCCCCTTGCTGCAGAGGACACAGCACGTCTGCGGATTAGCCAGGCGCATCCTGCCCCTGCCAAGAAGGCTGCTGAGGCAAGGGCGTGCTGGGCCGCCATCTGGCTTGGGACTCAGGGCACACGCCCCTTGCAGGCCTGGGTCCCCCAGCGCCAGCCACTAGGAACAGAGGACCACGATGTCCGTGCACCTGAGGGCTCTGCAAGGCAGGATGGGCTCTGTGCACGCTGCCCCCTGTGCTGTGCTTCAGCAAGGCCCCAGCTCTCTGCACTCGCTCCCCAGCATGGCTACTGCATGCCGCGCTCTCCCCTCCCACCATGGGCAGCCGTCCAGCCGCGGAGCTGCCCGCCTGCGGAGACTCCCAGGTGCCAGGGGAAAGCCACAAATGCCACTGCGACACAGACACGAAGAGGGCAGCATACTTGACATTAAATGTTATATGCAAAAATATCTTAAAAGATTATGAATACATAATTATGTTTTGATAGATTATGTCATTTCTAATGTTTTGCCTAATATGTTTATTTTCATTTATTTATTTGTTTATATTGACAGAGTCTCACTGTGTTGCCTAAACAGGCCTTGAACTTGTGTTCCTCCCACCTCAGCCTCAAGTAGCTGAGATCACAGGTATGCTCCACCATGCCAGCCTTGCTCTTTTTCATTCAACCTTATATATTAACAGAATTAGGCTGGGGAGATAGCTTGGTGGCATAAGCACCTGCCTGGCAAGTGCAAGGGCCCGGGTTCGATCCCTGGTACTGCATGCTGTTTCAGCTACCTTTGAAACCCGGTGTACCATGCTGGTCCCCAAAGTGGGCGTGGTGGTGCGCCCCTATAATCCCAGTGCTGAGGAGACTGAGACATGAGGATCACATCAAGTCCAAGCTGAACAGTGAGACCCTGTATCAAAAAAATAAAAATTAAGAAAAAACCTAGTCTCCCCAGGCCAATCACATTTTAATCACATGACTTTTTACTGAAGTGTAACTTGCATGTAATCATTTACAGGTCTGAAGCACACCTTTGGGTGTGCACATGTGTACCTGTAGGTAGCACCATCCCAGCCAAGGACAGTACGTTTCCAGCGCCACAGACACTGACGCGAACCACGGCACAGCGCCCGGCCACCTGGACGCGTTTCACTGTACAAATCTAACTTGCGCTGCCTTGGGTCCTTTCCAATACTTTGTTACTATAAATACGGGTGCCGTGAATGGTACTTAAATAGCTGTGCGCATCCTTAAGTAAGCTCTTAGCAGGCATCCCGTTGTCATCCTGAGGTCATGAAGGGTTAGGCTTAGGAATTTTTAGAACACAAACTATCTCTCAAAGCCTAAAATACTGCAGGAAGCACTGGAGACCTTTGCACTGCTGCACGGTCCACCCCGAGTCCATGTGCCATCGATCGCGCTATTATGAGGAGCTATTACTCCCTGGCAGGCCAGAGGGTCCCCTGCGCATCCTTTCTCGGAAAAGATAGATGTCTCTCGATATTAATAACCATTTTATACCATTTATTGGATGCCTTTTTTATGCTAAATACTGCTCTGGCAGTGAACCGAGGAATCCCACTGAGTCCTCACACACAAAAAAATCTGATTTTAAGTATTATTTCCTCCCATGTTAAAGAGATACAGTAATGCCAGAAAACTTAAGGTTTTATGTTCCCAGGATCACTGGAGCAATGGATGACGGAGGAGGAATCTGGTACACAGGGCTCTTCAGCTCCGAGCCTGAGCTTTTTCTCAGCGTCTCATCGCAGAATGTGCATTAAGTAACGGGAATGCAACAGCAATTGCGTCGTGTGGACAAGCTGTGGCAGAGGGACACAGAGCGTGGTCAGTGCATTCACGGTTGCGGACGCTGGTGAGCCACGGAACCACTGGCGTCCACAGCGGCCAGCTGGCTGAGCACCACGCCAGGCACCCTGTGTGAGGCACGCCGCTTCTTTCTATTTACCTTTTAAAAAAAACTTTCTCATTTTTAATGTCTTTTAAATTACATAGACGGTTGGTAATAATATCGCGTTTTTACATAAAGACACTAAGGGATCAAGGAATACAACGAAAGGCCCAGGTTTGCCTAATGAGTACCAAAACAGCACCGGGCACCGGGTTCTGATCTGTCCGGCCTCAGACGCCAGCCTTCATCACCACTAGCAGGAAGGATAAGCTACCGAACTATCATTTGCAGGCAGAGGTGGCCAAGACTCGAGGACAGGGACAAAGTGAGGTGCGTCTTCCCAGGGGAGCCACCTATGTCTCTTGGAAGCACCCTGAGACCCGCAAGTCTTGTATGACACTCGTGTCATGCCTGTGGCAGTGGCACAGTCTCCAGGGGTTCCGCTCTTCAGCAGGCCGGCAGCCTAACAGCACGGGTAGTGGGCTGACCGCGGGAGGTTCTCCCTTCCCAGCAGGTAAGGCTTGTGCCTCTAACATTTGAACCTGGACTTGGCCACCAGACTAGCTTCGCCCACTCAGACCCTGGTGAACACAGGGCAGAGATTTTTAAAGCTCCCATGCACTGCGGGATGCCCTGTTGCTCTTCTTGGCACCCTGAAGCTTCCAGGTGTGCAAGCCAAAGTTAGCCAGCTGCGTGGAAGATGAGGCCCTGTGCAGGAACATGGAAGCGCCAGGCCAACCATCATGCGGGTGACGCCATCCTAGCCCACCCAGTTCCCAGTTAACCTACCGGATGACCACTGATACAACCAGAAGCCCGCGCCCTCTGCCTTCGCCAGGCCCAGCCCTCGAAGCAATTCTCTTTCTTATTCTGAGAGCTCTCGGAAGGTCGTCTAGGTGCCCCGTGCGCTGAGCAATGACCACGTGCAATGCTCACAGCAGTTGCAGACCATCTTTCTGCAAGGGCCGAGGAACAGAGCTGACATTTTGATCCTCATGAGACCGAGAGCCAAAGGAATGCCTACAGATGACCAGCAGCATCACAGACGGACGCTGTCATGGGTCACACCCTGCAGGGACACGCACCACTTACGCATCTGCTCACTCTGGCCTTAAGTGACTGGGTCAGCATCTAGGCTCTCAGGCCACCGCCTCAGCGTATCATGGCGAGGACTTGTCTGTAGAGTGAGATCAACACAAAGCTCTGCTCAGATCCAGAAGAGGGCCTGGCTCAGACAGGGCTTGGAACAGCGGCGAGGAGGACAGAGCCCGTCACCTTCCTTCTGCATGGATAGAGCTGAGCACTTCTGCCTCGTAGCCTTGCTGTTGACCAGTTCCTCCAAGGTCACACGGTTCCTACACGGGTTTGAGGGGCAGCCAAGAAAGAGCCTGGCCAGGTGGCCAAGCAGGTGCGGCCAGGTCTTTAATCAGGCTCCCAACCACGGGCAGAAAGAAGTCAATGAACCGAGTCGAGCCGGCTCGGGAGTCCAGGCCAATTCATCATCCTGAGTGCCAGCTGTCCTCCTGAGAATGGTCTCCAGAGATAGGATCGGGTCGGCCGCCAGAGCCCAGGCCTGCTGGCTGCAAGGAGGACTTCCTGCCCTCCCCAGGCCGACCCAGCTCACGGCTGCATGCCTCTGTTCACAGAGGCACTGGGGCCCGCACTCTCCTGGGCAGGGCTGCTGGGTGGCAGACAGAGAGCGTGTTGGCCTCCAGCCATGCCTGCTCTTCCTTTGCAGCCTGCCGCCACGCGTTCACTGCCACGGCCTCACCGGCAGGTACAGGCAGCGCTTCCCCTGCACCAGGCGCCGTCCTACGTGGTTCTGTAACTATTTATGCATTTGACACCCGTCACTATGTTGTCTGGTAGATAGCGGCTACTACTTTCCCCATTTTTTCAGCTGAAGGATCTCAGGCATAAAGAAATATAAACAATTTGCCCAAATCACACAGGTTTAAAACTAGGAAAGTTGTCTCTGTAGTGTGACTTTAACTTCATGCACAGCGCGGCTTCGCTGGTTTCCCATGTAGCGAACCATTCTGCTCTCCCAGCCTACGCAGTGAGCACACAGGTCGTCATCTCCAGAGAGGAACTAGCACTGTGCAGGGTTCCCCAAGCAAGCAAAGCTAACGGGACACATGCAGCTGGAGACCGGTGCATACACCTGACGACCTGGCTCACCTGACCGGGAAGGCTGGACAGCCCCGCAATCTGCCGCCTGCAAACCGCAGAGCCAAGACCGCCTGCGGAGTCGCTCAGTCCATGGCTGGGCCCAGCGCTCTCAGAGGTAGAGTAGCCAGTGTTCTCAGGCCTGGCCCGAGTCTGAGATCTTCAACCCGAGGTCACCGGGAGGGTACGACGGAAGTCCCTGCACACAGAGCTCCTGAACTCACCCTTCCTTTGCATGCTGTTGTCCGTGGGCCCGCCCTGGGCTCCGCGGCGCCTACACCATGTACTACCATCTTCACTCAGTCTACTCATCCAAGTACAAATTCTTTTTTTGAAATACCCTGACGGACACAGCCAGAAATAGCATTTTATGAACTATCTGGGCATTTCGGATCAGGCAAGTTGGGGTGTAAATCAACCCTCCCCTGCCCCTGGGCACGCTGAGCCAGCGACAGAGTCAGGGCGCGGTGGTGCACATCTGTAATCCCTGTGCGGGGGCGGGGGAGGCCGAGAGCAGGATGACTATGAGTCCGAGCTACCTAGGGAGACCCTGCACCAAAGACCTTCAGTCTTCTCACCCAGGCTACAGCAATGATGTGATGCAGAACTAGCGTGGCCTGAGTGGCCTGCCCCTCTGGCAAATGAAATGAAATGGGCACAGCCAGCTGAGTCTGCCTACACAGAAGGAAGGAGGGCCCCTGAGGGCCTCGTCCTGGTCCATGACACCTGAGGCTGGGCTTAACGTTGGGCCTTTCAACAGTCCAATTTGAATTCAGTTCCTGCCTTAGCCACAGAAAACTGTGACAGATACAGGTGGAGCCTAGGACACAGCATCTTCTTGGCTGTGTCAGAGAATGGAATCTTGGTTGGCAAAGGCATCCGGAGCTGCGTAAGGGAGTGGGGCGCTCCCAGCAAACTCCCTGCCGCTTCCCCAGGGTGGGAAGATGGCAAAGAACACAGCAAACGGCCCAACCCTCATCGCGGCACCAGACTGCAAAGGCTCTGGATGTCCCACAGCACCTGAAATCCTCCACGCCCCGAGCCCAGTGGTCCGGAACATTCTTTAGAGTGCCACTGCCCTTACAGTAACAGAGCTCCACCCTGATCGGGAACAAGACGGCCAGGAGTCGCTCTGCCTACGCGTGCTCGCTCGCATGACCCAGAAGGACACGGTCACCGTGGACAGGGGAAAGTGACTCCAGCCCACTACTTACGTCAGAGGCTGGGCCCTTGTCGGCTCCGGGGCAGGAGAATGTGACGAACTCATGGCACCGTTTGTGTACGACGAAGCAGCAAACTGCAAAAGAGAAGACAAGGTTAGGAGAGAGGGAAGGCAGGAGGGCGCAGAGCGCAAAGGAGGAAGGGCAGGCACGCTCGGACCCGAAGGTCACGCCGAGCAGGGGCTCAGCGGCCGCCTCCCGTCCTTGGTTGGCAGGCACCACTAGGCCGTGTCTTGCACAGGCGCTTAATGTCTAAAGGTATGCACGGCTGGGAAGATCACATCTGCTCTAAGTTTCACTTCCCTGAAGATCCCTGGTGTTCTACTGGCTTGGTCCAGAGCATTCTTTCGTAGTCAGACACCAGATGAAACAGCTGGCTTATGTGAGGCGCTCACCGCATAAGTAGCGTGTGTCTAGAGATGTTAGCGTCCTATGTCATGATACGGGCGGAATGGAGGGGCGGGGCAAGCAGGAATGGCAAGCGTGTGCCCCACCCCACGGGGAACAACATGAGCCAAGAGAAAGAAGAAAAGAAGCAGGCTGCAGCCTTCGCCTTCTACGCGATTCGTGCGCGTCGGCGTGTGTTCAGATGCAGGGGAGACGAGTGTATCTGTGGTGCGTCTACAGCACGGCTTCGCTGCTGGATGAAGGCACCGCCGGGGAATACACACAAAATAAAATTGTTTTTGTTGTTGAACGTTCTTGTACAGTCATTGTTCAAGCGTCCTTGTGCAACCTTTAGACTGTAGGTCAGGAGAGGACAGACGGCACGGTGTGGAGACACCTCAGAGCCCTCTGAAGAACAGGCGCAGTAGCTAACACAGAACAGGAAACCTCAAGGCTACCGCCGGTGGCACAACACACTAGAACCGCGGTCGCCAACAGCTGCTCACACCCGCACTCACCGGCACTGCACCCTTAACACAAGTCCCGCCACCTTCTATGAAGCACCCCTGCCGTATCAGCCCAGCTGGCTCACGTCTCGCCGTACAACTACAAATTCACAGAAAGCATGTGTGGCCGAGGAATACATACCTCCCATGACAGGGAGGGAGTCACCAAACTCACGGAGCCCCAAAACCTCCGAGCAGAGATACAGCTAAAGCAACCAACGTGATCTCCTCAGCACATAACAGGAGGAGGGTGAAGATAAGAGGGAAACACACAGGCAATGAAACTTACGAAGCAGGTCCACAAAGGCCGTGTGTGGCCCTTGCTTGAAGCCCACTTGGAAAATACCAGTGGTTTAATAAATCACAGGGCTTCGTGTGTCCACCGAGAGGGAGGAGCGGGTAAGGAAGGCGCTCCTCACACACAGTAGAGCCCTGCACTACCGCAGTGCAGGGTGAGAGCGGGGTCTCTGACGGATGAGCCTGGAGACTGTGAGCGGAAGGGAAACGCATCAGACACACAAGCTCAGGGATCACGTGCTCTGCTGAGAAACAACACGAGGAACGAGATAAAAGCCAGATGACAGAAAGGAGAGGCAAATGTTTTTGAAATGGAAAAGGTACCAGGAGATTGGAGAGATGAGGGAAGGAGGAAGAGAAGATGAAAAATAAATTAGAATGTTCTGTGCGTATGTATCAATTCCCCAGGAGGAACATAATCATTACATACTACAAGCATATACCAATAAAATAGAAATTTTAAAAAATTTAAATGAGACTGTGTCAGGCTGTTTGGCTGTTATGACATTAAGAAATTACTGATGTTAGGCAATAGATATTTTCATGTGAAAATGGCCCTGTGGTTTTAAAAACAGAAAACTTATCATTGAGGCTGCATCTTAAATCTCTACGAATAAAAGAGTTCAAGTCGGAATAATTCGGTGCACTATGGAGCGCTGTTGATGAACAGTGCTCTGACTGTGATAGGGTGTTATTGAGCCTGAGTGATGGAAACATGGCTTGCATTTTAAAAAATTATTTATTTGGTACAGGGTCTCAGTACATCATTCAGACTCACAGTGATCCTCCTGTCTCAGCCTGCCCCCTGCACTGGAATTACAGGCATGTGCCATCATGCCCAGTTGTGGCGGCCACGCATGGCACACCGGGGTTCCAGTGTTCAAATGCAGGACCTTATGAGTGCCAGACAGGTGCTTAGACCTCCAAGCTATCTCCCCAGCCTGGGATTCCTTATTTGATGGGCTTATTTATGGGCTTTTCTTAATACACAAATCTATTTGATCTATGTTCAGTGTTTTTTATTTTTATTTTTTTTTTTAGCAGAATATAGTTATTGAGAGAAAAAAAGCTGTTGTCCAAGAGGGGGACAGGAGGGGGGTCCCGAGTGGGTGTTCCCTGGTCTATGTTCAGTATTCACTATAAATATGACAGTTTAAAAGACAGAGAAAGAGGCGGGAGGGAGGGAAGAAGGGAGAGAGGGGGAGGGAGGGAGGGAGGGAGGGAAGGAGGGAACATAGTTGAGTCATAAGACTTGAGGTGGAAGAGGGCTAGAAAACTGAAATGTGCCGAGTCTCATCTTCCTCAAGAGATTACAAACTGCTAAGAACTACATCTAAGGCATTATAAGTTAAAATATGTGTTAGCCGTTGAGAGTAAAAAAAAGAACAGGAACACTATAGATAACTTTTAAATCACTATATGAGAAAACTTAACCCAGCTATACTTCAAAAGGTCTTCATGTCCCCAAGTCATATAATAGAAACATTCCAGGGCCCAGCGGGATGGCTCAGTGGTCTAAAGCCCCTGCTTGGGGAAGCTTGGGCAGCTTCAGGGACCGCGGTTCGATCCCCGGCACCACATGCTGCGCCAGCCCTGCCCTCGGGGTGGGCTGAGCCGGCCATAAAGATGAGTGAATAAACAAAGGTTCTGAAACAAGAAAAAAAAATAATAAATAGAAACCTTCACTTTTATGGTGTATAATTTCCTCTTCAATTCCTATGTAATTTCTTGGAATCTGATCTGAAATAAGGAACTCGCTTGTCATTTTTCTTTCCCCAATCACTAACCAATTGTCCCCAGTGGCCCCAGCAGCACTTTATTTTAGTGCTGGAGACAGAGCTCAGGACCTTGCGCTCACCAGGCAGCGCTCAGGCCACCCAGCGCTCTCCCCAGCCCCAGCACTCGTGACTGAATAACGCACCTTGTCCCATGGGTGTCACACGCCAACCTTATTATAGGCTCAGTAACTATATACACTGGAGTTTGTCTCTGGGCCTTGTGTCCCATGCCACAATCTGCCTCTAGGGCGGCAATAGCGGCCTTCCTTTTAGTAGCTTTATAATATGTCACAGCTCGGCACGGTGAGGTCGCCCTCATTATCCCTACTTTCAAACATTTTCTCGGCTATCGCCGCAGGTTTCTTCTTCCAAGTGAACGTCAGAACCAGTGCATCATCAGGATTTAAAAGCGCAATGGAATTTTTATTTGAATGGCACCCAAGTGGCCCCTTACCTCCAAACACCACCAGTATCTTGATTGAAACTGTCTGAAATTTAGAGATAAAATTCAAGCTAGCAGGTATTTTTACAACAATGGGTAATTCCATCGGAAATTGATTGTGCTCTTGTTAAAAGTCTTATTTTATACCCCTCACTAGAGCCATTACTTTTCTCTATGTTCCTGTGTATTCCTCATTTACTACAGTCTGAGGGACCCTTTTTTTTGGTTTTTTTTTTGCTATTGTGAACTTGACATCTTTCCTATTGTTCTCCTCAGGGTTTACAAATAAGCAAGCAAGAGAATTTCCGCATCTTTATTTGGTAAGCGTTCGTCAGCTCCGTGACATTCATCCTGGTTTGTCAGCCTGACTGGATTACAACACCTAACGGCAAAACATGGCTATGGCAATGTCTGCAGGTAATGCCAGACAGGACTGCACCTAGGTCAGTCAAAAGAGGGGACAAGGGAGATCCTGGCCACAGATGGCATAGGAGTAAAAGAAGACAACACCGAGCATGTCGCAGAGCTCCACGCTGCTCCAGGGGGTGCACCTTCCACCCCCTCCCCCATTATCTGCAGACGGAAGGCCCCAGCTTCTCCAGCCTTCTCACGCTCACACAGCAGCTGCAGGCAGCGTCCAGGCCTTTGGTCCCTGTGTCCCTGGCTTCTCCTTCTGAGGCTCCCGATCTCTTGGGCTGAGCAGCTGCTGGAGCGCTGCTTCTCCAGCACGCAGAGGGCCGCACCGGACTCCAGCCTGCTTAGTAAATGCCACCCATGTATGTCTCCTATGGAATCGTTCCACTAGAGAACCTGAGACGCTCCAAGCTCAGCTCCTAGCACTTCTGTGGGTTTCCCAGCTAGGACATCGGAGCGCCTCAGGTGATCGCTCCTTCGTTCCCGGGGCACGGTGGCATGCCTATAATCCCAACTCTTGGGTGGCTGTAAACAGGCAGATCACTAAGAGTCCAATCTAGCAATGAGACCCTGAACACCCTGTAGACCCTTCCCTAAAATACAAAAAACAAAACCAAAAAAAGAACGTGAAATCTCGTCCGATGGCCACCTTCTGATTTTGCACCTGTCACTGCAAACTCTAACATCTGAACACTTCGTCTCTTCTCCCTCTGCTTCAATTTCTTCTCTGAAAAATGCATGATAGTAATAGTTCCAACTAACGACCATCCTGCTAGAAGTAAATGAGTTATTCCGTGCGCAATTCTGTGCCTGCCACAGCGCGAGTACTTAGCAAATATCATTGTGATCACGGAGCCATTTTTAAAGCTGCTTGAGTTGACAGCTCCATTGATTTCTTCCCATTCCTCTTCATTAAAAATTTAAAGGTTTTAAGGCTAAAAACCTTTCTTTTAAGTACAATTTCAGCTACATTTTGTGTTTTATATTTAGTGTCATTATTGTTTTTAAATGGTCCATCATGAAGGCTTAAATTTTTTCCTTGACCTAGAACTATTTAGAAAACACTTTTCCCCATCTTCAAGTACTTGCTTTGCTCCTCAAAACTTCTAAACTATCAGCGATGATCTGATTTATACTCCGTATGTTTCATTTCCTAACGTCTACCACAAGCCCTGGTACATGACTGGTAGTAAATAAATCCTTGGTGGATGACTGACTGAAAGAATGAACATCATCTTCACAGAAAAGAGAAGAGAAGACATTACCGGGTTGGAGCCGGAAGCATCGCCAGGGCGGTGCCCCTGCCTCTGACTCCCTGGTCAAGAGGACCACGGATGAGGCCTCTTGAGGCAGCTTTCCCACCAGCCACAGAAATCAATAACCACTGATGAGGAGCCCACACACAAGGGCCCGGCCACTCCTGCGTCTACTCCACAGCCCTTGGAAGCCAACAGATGAGATTCTGACACAGGTAATTCCCCACACAGCATGTTTCTGAAAAGTTGTTCAAATCAAATTCCCCATTAACTAAAACACTTCAAAGAAAGAAGCAGGCCTGGCTATTTTAAGAAACAAACTACATCCTTTTGTGATACAAATAAACACCCCCTCATTTCTGTTTGGCAACTCAGGGTAAGATTAGCTCGTCTTAAAGACAAGCAAGATTTACTGAGCTGCTGAGAGCCGCGCCAGGTCCTGCTCTCATACAGGTGCCGCCAGAGCCAAACATCCTTAGACCTTTTGTGGCTTATTTAATTACCCTTCTTGCCCCGGGGCTTGAACACCTGCCACCTGGCGCCCTCTGAACCTGTCTACAGACACGCTCTCCTGGACCACACAGTAGGGGCTCACACTCAAATGCCAAGGGGCTGGTCATGAAAATGTCAGAGGCAGGTGGAGACACACAGCCTGCTCAACAGGGAGAAATGCTATCCCGCCATGGCTGAGAGGAACAAAGAGGTCTCAAGTGCTGTCCCTCTCTCCTCATATCACTTATTACAGACAAGCTATGCAGGCCACATGCCAGTGGTATAGGCAGAGCAGTGCCCACCACCCAAAGGCAGCCTGGGCCGACTCATGGACCCTGTGAACATGCCACCCTGCGTGGCAGATGGGCTTCGTGGATGCAATTAGGACGCCAAAATGCTGGTGCAGGCCAGGCCAGGCGAGCCGCACAGGTCCTGGCAATTTGGAGGCTGGGCAGTCAGCATTGAAGCACAGGAGACACCTTGCCCGGGCGAGGGCCAGCACCCAGGACAGTGGGTGGCCTCCGGAAGCCGCAGAGGCAGGGCCAATCCGCTCCCCGAGTCTGTGTAAGAATTGTGGTACTGCTGCCATCTTCCTCCTTTAGGCCGAAAGACCCCTTTTCAGAACTTGGCCGTCCGGAATGTAAGACAGTACGCTTGCATCATTGCTGGTACCTCTGCTTGTTTTAATTTTTGCAGAAGTATTGGTAAACTAATGCGCCAATCCAGGGCCAGAGAACAGACACTACAGACACATCCCTGGGGTATCCACCCCAGGAAAGAGCAAAGGCCCCCATTCTGCTTCCTACAGTACTCCACTTCCAAACTCTCAGCTCCTAACCCTAAATACGTTCATTCCCACTCCAAAGAGAAGTACCTAAAGTCACCAGATTACATTCCTGGGGAGGACTCTGCCCTCGAATCCACATCAGCCTGACACAGAACTTCCCCAAGAAGCTGCAGGTATCTTGGATGGGAGAAATAAAAAGGAGAAGATCCCTCAGCACCTTCCGAGGCTTCTGTCTTTTTTTGGACATCATAAAGCTCTCAGCCTTCCAGGGCCACCATCTGTAAGAGTTTTGGTTAATCTGAAATCATAGGGACCTTCTCTGGAACCTTCTGTCTTTTTTTTTTTTTTTAACCACTTACAGGGTAAATTCTTTAAAATGTATTATAGAATGCACACTAGCACTCATCCCCCTCAAAATGTTCCTCTTCCCTCTAAACATGATTACCATTGTTCTTGACACTTCCTAAAGCAGATCTGTAAGTCCTCTTTCTTTCTAGAAGTTATTTAAAGGTATGTTTTAAATGGTACAAATGCCGCGGCTGAGCGCCACGCAGTGGAAAGGCAGACACCTCAGAACAGGCTGGTGCGTTCTCTTCCGCCCAATTCCCTGGCTCCTGCACTCCGCCACTTCCGACCCTTCCCCAGAGCCCTAATGAGGAGGGCGAGTAAACACCGGAATTGACTCTGAGGCCAAAGCGGCCACGACAGTGAATGAGACACAGTCCCTGAGAGGGCTTCCAGCACCGCTTCCTAGGTGCTAAGGACAGACAAGGGCGTGTGTGCCTGGGCAACTCTGCAAGACGGGTTAACAACAAGAGATGTGTCTGTCTCAATTACGCTTCTCTCACTGCTGAGACAAATGTCCCACACTCCAAATGAAGGAAGAAAAGATTGACCTAGCTCACAGTCGCTGGAGGTTTCACTCCATACTCAGCTGGCTCCGAGACAGAGTGCCACGTGGCAGAAGGCAACCTTTCATGGCAGAGGCGAAGAGCAGAGAGCAAAGGCGGTGGTGGCAGCTGAGGCAGCGAGCACCTCCTTACCTGGTAATGCAAATGACCTGCCCCAGGGCAGGTGCACCATCCACACCCACGATAATCAATCATAAGCTCTAGAAGCCACCCTAAGACTGAATGAGGCCTTGGGGGGACTCCTAGACACAAACTATAACAGTGTCCCTTACTATATTTTCACTGTTTTGCATCTCACCTTACATAAGATGAAGCCTATTAATCCCGTAACTACACATCTCTGAACCTAACTTTCAGAAACGGAAATAATAATCCTGGTCTTGCAGGAATGCTATAAAGATCACATGGAAAATGCTTGGTGGGAAAGGGCCTCAGCTGGGAGCCACTGGTGCGAGACTGTGCTTTGTGGCGGAGGAGAGGATCTCTCTTCCCCTAGGTCAGAGCAGACCCCAGGACCGTCTTCCCCTGCTCGGTTCAGCGTCCAGGATGCAGCACAGCTTCCCAGCTGCTGTGGGGAGCGAGCTGGCTCGGTGCTGAGGAGGAGGAAGGTCCAGTCGCCACTTGCAAGCCCTGGCTTCACCGGCGTTGAGAGTGCGCTCCCTCCGGGGCCCTGCTCCCAGGGCCTGCACAGGGCTTTTCCTGCAGCTCATCACAGGCTGCAGAGGCAGGCGTCGTGATCCTTCCTCTATAGACACTGAGGCTGTGCTGAGCAGGGAGGCCTCTGCCCGAGGTCCTGCAGCTCAGCAGAGGCGACGCTTCCATTCGGAGCCAGGCTCGCCTTCCTGCGGAGCCCACGTCCTCCGCCTGCACGGTGCATCCGCCTGTCACCTCACCGTTCCAGAAGAGATCCTCCCCCGCCTTGCACACCCCCGCCACCCTGTTACGTGCCACATCTTCTGTACCACGAGCTCCACCTTAGCTGTCCTCCACAGCTCAGAGATGGAATGTGTGGTACTAAAGCCTTAACTTTACCCTAGAGCTGGGGCCGCAAATGCTGATTGGTCTCCCCGGAGACGGATTGGCTGCCTTAATGCCTTATCTCTGGCATTTGCCAGAGTTTGCAGAACCATAAAGGAAAGGAGGCTGGCAATGTCACAGGATTCTTAAGAAATCCAAATGAGATGTCGTCTGCGACTCCATGGCCAGGGACACAGTATGAAGCAAGCTCTCAGGCCAGAATCACTTCCTTCCTTCCACAGCAGACAGCCTGGCAGGTCAAGGGCCACAGCCAAGCCACCTAGCCCTGCAGCTATTATTTTTTAGTTATGTGACCTTGAAAAGGCTCACTGACCTTGCCACATCTCAATTCCCTGCTGTATAAAATAGAGACAGGGACAGTAGAGTTCTCCTACAATTGTTCCAAGGGCTCACTGGCGCTGCGGGGCCCAGCGAGCGCCTACCAGGCACCCACGCCACTCCTCCCTCCGCCCCACTGCACATTCTTCGCACGTCGGTCTCCCGGCACAGCCTTCACCCCACTCTCCACCCTGACACATTCCCGCGCTGCTTGTTGCCTCAGTGGACATGGTGTTGGGCATGGTGGCTGCTTGCCACGTGGTGCTGGGCAAAGCTAGGTGACTCAAGTAACACTGAAAGGTCAGTTCTTCATTCTTGTTACATTCAAAATGTTTAAGGCCCTATGCGACTAGAAACTACCGCACGAGGCAGCGTGGGCAAAAGACTCCCAGGGCTGTAGAGAGGAGCTCCTCCACTGGCATGGAGCACAAGGCTCTGGCGCCTGCACCTGGCACCATCCATGGCACGGCCACTGTCCAACTCCTCCTCTGGGTCCTCTGCCTCCACGGCCCCAACACTCCCACCAGGCCCAACAGCCATCCCTTCCTCTTAGGCCTCTTGGACATTTCCAATTCTGCACATCTGTCCCACAAGCCTGCCAGTGCAGTGGTCCCTCACACGTAGCCCAGATCAAAGGCTCCAGCCATCAGAATGAAGACCGGCTCAGAAGGGCCGCACCCCCACAAGATGCTTCAGCTCAGGTGGCACCCCTGTGAGGCAGACAGTGGTCCAGTCATCTTCTACCCTAGAGCAGGGGCCGCGAACGCTGCTGCCGCCGGAGGCAGCCCTCCTCACCGAGCGAAGCAAGCCTGGTATGACGCATTAGAAAAAGCAAGTGGTACCCGGGTTGTCCTGAGGAACGCCTGCCCTTCAAAGGGTGCCGAGCACCAGCCAAGCTGGTCCTGGGTCCATGGGTCCAGCAGGGCCAGAGATGGTTTCTGTCCAAGCTCTGTAGAGGCCACGCAAACAACGTGCATGCGGCCAGTTTACAAGCCTGACTCAGATGGCCAGCAGACCCCGAATGTCCCCTCCTTAGTCAGACTGCCTCCAACAGATGCACCTCGGTTACTAGTACCGCTGCAGCTAACATAGCTGCTTCTCAGCCACAGAACGGGAGGTAGGCCACTCGCTTCCCGTGTGGTTGTGAAGATCAGATTCACATGTCTGGCGCATTTCTAATTCTTAACAAAAATACGAGTGAATGAGTGAATGACCGAGCAGTGAACGGACGGGTGGAGCTATACAGAAACGGCTCCCCCAGGCCGAGTCAAGCAGAAGGCATCAGAGGCCACAGGCCGCGGGTCCAGGACTGCATCTGTGGGCAGCGGCCCAACACTAGCCAGCGGCGTGGGCTCAGGCTCATTCTCAGGCCTGCGCAGCCAGCCTCCAGTATGCACTAAGACTGTCCTTTCAGTAGAGTGCAGCGCACGCATGGTTTACCAGCGGGAGCTAGTCTTCCTGCTTTCTTGCATAACTCCTCTGCAAAATCTAGAGCCAGTCCCACCCTGTGCGAGCAACGCACATCCAAACGTAGGCAGCAAGTGTTCCACATCCGAGACGCCAACCATCAAAAAAATTTGGGAAAAAGCTGCACCTGTGTCAAACACGTGCAGACACCTCGTTCTCGTCACCAGTCCCTCAACGCAGAACAGCAACTACTCACAGAGCATCTGCATCAGACTGTGCTAAGTAAGACCATCTGAAGCGCTCTAGAAGAGTCCTTGCATGGAAGCTACGAGCACACACACCGACACCTTACACGGGGGACTCAAGGAGCTGTAGATTTGGGGAGCTCCACAGGGGGAAGCTCCTTGTGACCATCGCCTGTGGACATCAAGGACAACTGTGCAAGGGATGGGACGGTCTCCATTTTCTTTCTGTGTTCTGTGTCTCTCGTGTTCCGTCCCCCCGACAACATTCTCCACCGCTGGTTGTCAGCCCTGGCTGCACACAGCAGTTACCTGGGGAGTCTTCAGGGGAAGATGCTCAGGGCTTATTCCCCGAGACTCTGATGTAATCGTACTTGTGAGGAGAGGGGACAGGGTCTGGTACCCTCAAAAAGCTCCCCGGGTGACACCCATGGGCCGCTACGCTCTGCTCGCCTCCAATTCCTGCTTATGCCTGAATAAATAACACTGGAGAGCAGGTTCCAGCACAGCACACAGGGAACAATTCGTCACATGGGGAAGCTACTTGTGTTTGCCCTGTTTCATGAGGACTCCTTAAAGTTCTCATGATTATCTCCTCCGGTAAAAGAGAGAGAGCAAAGTTCCATTACTGACCATTACTGACCATCAGCCAAGCGCTGAGAAGGGAAAACCAGCACCATGCTGTGGACGGCGACCCCAGGAAAGGCACGATGTCATCTATAATGTCACCAGATCGATTAAATTAAGCATGGTGAAGTAGCTGAACCAGCAACAGGTAGTAAACAGGCATCAGGAAAATGAATAAATTCCTTGGAAAGAAAGCTGATTGCTTCTTTTGCTTTGTGCTGAAATGAGCCCCAAAGGGGGCCAGAGCCCTGGGTAGCGCCAGACACAGAGAGACTGGTCCTGGACCTCAGGCTTTGCCTTTTTAACAGGCCATGAGAACAGGGCAGCAGGACACTACCCCATGCCCAAGAGGGCTCCTCCTCTCCTTTCACTGGTCAGCCACCTGCAGCTCTAGAATACCCAGCCCAGGAGCAGGCCTGGTCCCCAAATCCAAGTGTAGTGGACACCTCCTACTACTTACTGCCTGACACACCTGTCCTCTGTGCGTGTCCTTCAGGAAATCGCCTCTCTGACTCACAGCCTGTGTGGGTGGCCCAGGGCTGTCTACAGGTGTCTGATAACCAGATATGAGCAACTAGACCCAGCCAGACCCGAAGAATGCAATGTCCTTAGATAAGCCAAAAAATTTCTCTCACCCTTCAACCAGCTGGGTTGTGCTTTTGTCTCTTGTAATAACTCAAGAGATTCTCCTTAATAAACCAGAGGTAAGAAGCTGGAGGCTGAGCGGCAGAGGCTTCTGTCTTCTGGCATTTCACACATTCCCACAAATTGGCCTTCTTAGCTTAAGCAGCTGGAGTGAGGAACACCAGCTGGGTCAGCGCATGTTGTTCAACTGAGACTTCAGTGTTCACCCTGTCCCTCTACTGTCCTCCTCTGGACACGGAGCGTCCCTGTGGGTAGGAGCTGCTCAGCTGGGAGAAAGCGCCAGGAGCAATGGGGTTGGACGGCATCCCCTACCTGCAGGTGCTCACCCCTTGGAGACGTGGGCCACCTGCCACTATTAGCCTCCAGCCCTCGCTTCTCCCTGAGGTGACAATCTGTGGTACCCACCAAACTGTGCCTCCAGAGGTAGGCAGCTGGAAGGCCAGAGGGAACTCATGCCTGTCTCCAGGGCAGAGCTCACTGCAGGAAGGCAGGCAAAAGCGAAGCCCTGGGAGCACCTGTGAGACGCAGCACTAAGGAGACACAGAAACGAAGGGCTGCTGAGCAGTACTGGAAGAAAGGCCACCGCGTCCAAGACAAAGCCAGCGAAGATTCCAGGGCCACCCCTTGGCTTTGCCTGCCCAGCCTTCACTTCTGTGTAGAGTAACTGGAGTGTGGACCGTGGACCTTTCCTTTAAGATGCCATCTTGTCTCCACTGTATACAGCTCCTGGAGAGCTCCAGCCGAGATGCCCAGCTCTCCCCTCACGCAAGACCTAAGAACCCAACATCAGCACGTCATGTTCTGTCCCTGTAAGCTGATTCTTGGGCAGGGGGACACGCGCACACACACACACACACACACACACACACACACACACACACACTCCCTAGAGTAATCAGGCCTGGCAGTGTCACGCACGTGCTGCCCTATCCTTCCTGACACAGAGCCCCAAGGCCTCCCTGGTCCCGTGCTGCCTGAAGCCAGGAACTGGGTGTGTGTGTGTGTGTGTGTGTGTGTGTGTGTGTGTGTGTACCTGCGTCCTTCTGCTAGCTTTTGTTTTTCTGGCAACTGGAGCCATGGTTCTCATCCAGTGCTAACCAATCCAGACACCTGCTCGCATCCCACGCAGGCGAGCATCCTGTCTGCGACGTCCCCTGTCACAGCTGCCGAGCTTCCGCTGCACACTTCCAGGGAAAGAGCCTTTCAGCTCCTCACTATTGCGGAGTTCTCATCTGCACAAAGTCGGGCTTCCTAGAAGGTGCCAGTTCTGATCTCAGTGGCCTCTTCCTCCTGCGGCTGCTGCCTTGCGCAGCAGTCCAGGATTCTGTCCTCTGTCCTTGGTGCTGACCTTCCCAAACACACCTGCTCCCGGGCCTGCTCATCAACTCCTCAGACCTCAGGAGCTCAGTTCGCGTTCACCTTCAAGCGCTCCCTGGAGACCCACACTCGTGTGCACCCGCGGCCCCCGCCGCTTCTCAGGACGACGGTGAGGACATCAAGCTGGGCATACCCCAACCAAGCTCTTCCGCCTCGCTTCTCTGGGGGGGTCGGCACCTCCCCGCCCCACTCTCCTGGCCTCCCCAGTGCCGACCCTCCCAACTTCACACACTTCTACTCACTCATTCTGTGCAGCCCGCCCCTTGTCACCACGGAAAGCCAGCACTGCCTGCACCAGAAGCAAAAATTAAAACTTAAAAGTCAGCGCTGCCTGTGGTCCGGAGTCTGCTCTTTGTTTATCTGTTGCTGCTCTCCAGGTCTTAGATTTAGTGTCTTTTTCTTGGGGAGTCTTCTCCAGCCCCTCAGCCACGTGTCACCTGCCTATGGCATATCCCCGCCCAACTTCTCGGGCACATGCTAACACTATCAGTACTACAATGGGAGTAAGCAGGACACCTACCCCCAGAGTTACTGGGATTAAGCATTACAGAAAAATAAGCTTTAGCGCAGTACTGGCCACCAAGCAAGCGCACTGCTGCAGTGCCGGCCACTGCGGTGTGGTCACTGCTGCTGTTGTGTCCTGTCATCACTGTCGCAAGCCTCTCGCCCTCAGACTGTTGCCTCAGTACAGCAGAAGAGCTGCACACTTTACTCAACACTGTCCCCGGCACAGGCCCCAAGTAAGAGGTCAATAGTATTTAATTGGATGGCTGATGGGTTGAGATCCGCAGCCAGTGACTATAAATCACACCACCTTATTGGTCTCCATGGTCTCCCCGTCAGCTACTACACATTTTCATTTCTTCCCAATAATTTTGAGGACAGAAGACAAAATCTTCTTTCTATCATCCCCAGTGTGCAATGAAGGTTAAAGAGGTCCTCATGATGGATCCGTTCCACGAGTTTTCTTCTTGTTGTTTGTTGCTACTTTTTTTTTATTTAAATACATTTGGTTGGGGGGAGGTACCCAAGAGGAGAAAAACCTAGAAGGTGTCAGTTATCTCTGGTTATGAGTTTCAGGCTATGTTCTTCTCATAATTCTGAATCCCCTTAATGTGTTAATAGAATAAAGGAAATGTAAATGTCCCTGTACTTCAACTTGATGAGCCATGATTCACTATGTGAAAAGACATTTAGTTTGCGTGCATGGTTCAGTGTGTTTGGGCACATATATTACATCCACGTAATTGCAGACACATCAGGATACAGAACACGGCATCACCCCCACCATCCCCTGGAGCCCTTGACAACCAATCCTCCTTCCCATCCCGGCTCCTTGGCAACCACGGCTTCCTGTTACCAGGGATTAAAGGAGTCCCGGAGCGATTTTGTGGCTGCCTTCTTTCCCTTAGAGTAATGCTTCTGAGAGTCATCCCTGTACTTGTGTCAGTAGTTAGCTCACATATGCAGCTGAGTGACGCCCTGTCACACAGTTGTGTCCAAGTTCACTTGTCTGTGCAATGGTGGAGAGCCAGGCGGCCTTGCTGCAGCTCCCGGAGGCTCTGTTATGAATGAAGCTGCTCTGGGCATTCCCTTGTGAGTCTTTGTGAAGGCTGTAACTTAACTCCGCTTGGGAGAACACACAGGAGGGCTACTGCTGCGGCAGACAGTAACTGTTCACCTTTTGAAAGGCGCCATTGTTTTCCCAAGTAGTTGTATTGTTCTTTTTTTTTTTTTTTTCAAAGCAAAATAATTCAACACATTACCTTTTAATAGGTTTTTATGTCCATGGGGTTCTCAGCGGAAAATGGAATTCACCCTAGATGTTCAATTAGAAACACCAGCAACTGTAGGAAACTGTTACCACAGCTAGAGTTCAAGGTTTAATAAAATGGTACACTAAGAGCCCGGTGAGAGCTGGCACTCTAGAAAGGGGGTTCTCCCGAGCAGCGGTGGGAGAAGGTGGAGGGTGGAAATGTCCCCCCCCAATCTATTTTTCTGGCCCCCTTCACCTTTTGTGATGGTTGCCCATTGGCTTGACTTAATCAAACAGGAAGGTAGCCCAGGAGACACGGTGCCAAGGAGTCCACTTTCTGGTGCCCAGAGCAAAACAGAGTAGGGAGGAGAATGGTGCTGCCAAGGAAGTATTGACCGGAGAGTCACAGCTGTGGTGCCATCCCCTCTCAGAGCCCCGAGGGGAAAGAGCAAAGACCCCCCACGTTCAGCGCAGAGGACACGAACCCTGGGTGACACAAGCATGCTTTGCCTGGCACCATTACACCTCCAGTGACAGTTACACTGTCGTTGCCATGACCCTAATAGTATCAAAAACAATAACGCTTCTAAATCCTTCCCTGAGCGCCTATTGTCTCCCAAGTTCATGCTAGGTGTGACTTTCGTGACGACCACAGATGGGCAGTGTATTGTCACCCCCACTTTACATATGAGAAAAGACTCTCGAGCCAGGGGTCTCGGGGACCCTGCCCACAAGACTCCAGACACTGGTCAGGCCCCGACTCCATGCTGTCTCTCGGGTCTGACGTGTTCACCAAGGCTCCACGTAGTTAAGAGGCTGTTCCCCAGAGAGATCTACTGGGAGGTAGGGTACAGCGCAAGCCTCCGATCCTGGGAGCATGCGCTGAAGGAAGGCGGTGCGGCCGCAGCCCCTCTCGCTTGCTAGCCATGCAGGGAGCAGGGCTTCTTCTAGGGCCCTCTACCACGACACGCTGCGACAGGCCACAGAGACAGCGCCACCCAACGGCAGACTGAGGTCTCAACCTGTGAGCCAAACTATCACAGGCATCTGTCAGGGAAGTAGGCGCCGACACAGCGCCACGCGACGCCGCTGCCCTCAGGAGGCCCCCTAACTCTCAGGTCCTGTTTGCTGTGGCCACGTCGGGGCTCTCTGTGCCTCTCTGTGACAGTGTGACTCGTCCTTCCCCTGGACTACTGGGAGAATTTAACACCAAAGTCAGCAAACCTGGCTGGGCCACTAGGGCCCCTGAACCCCTGACCTCTGCAGCACCCCACTGCCCTGTTAATGTTGGTAATGACTGAATGTTCCTTTCTAGTAAGTGAAGAAGACTCAGAAACAATGGAGCCACTCGCCGGAGGCGAAAGAGCTGATGGAGGGCAGGGGAGGGATCTGATCCCAGGTCTCTCTCCAAAGCTATACCCTGCCCAGCAATAACAGGAAAGGTAAACCACTGCCCACAAGGGGAGGGTTTATACGTTCTTGGGACAGGTGCGCGTGCATGTGAGTGCGTGCATGCGTGCGCGTGCCTTGCGCACATATGTGTTCCTGGACACTGATCCCAGCCAGGCCTTGGCTTTCAGCTCTGCTTGAGCCTTAGTTGTTATCTTGAGGCAGGGTCTTGCTGGCCCCCGGGCTGCGTGCGCTCAGACAGCCTACACGTCTTCGTGCTGGCCCCCACCTTGGAGCCGCTTCCTTTGCGCAGAATGCGGTGTGCGCGCACGGTGCACGGAAGTCCCACGCGCCCAGGCAGCCAGCCCCAGAGAGCTCCGCTCCACCCTCGGCAGCCCCGCCTGTGTCAGGGCCACCCTGGGCAAGCGCCCACTCTCCTCGCTGCATCCGCCCTCCTGCTCTTCCAGAATGCACATGCACCTGGCAGCCTTCCGGCAGAGGGCGCTGACCCGGGGGGGGGCGCTCTGCTGCCTGCCCAAGAACCCGTCAGATCTAAGCACGAGCGCCACTGTGGCAGTCTCCACGCTGAGCATTCCTGTCACGTCTCCATCCCTGTCACGTTTCCATCCCTGTCACCCGAGCCGCGCTCGTTCTCCATGCACTTTGAAATCTCTCTTGCTGTATACTCCGCCGAAAGGCTCCGGTTTTTCTGTACTGGCATTGACACGACGCAGAAAGGAACATGTGAGCCATGAGGGCTCAAAAATAGCCTGGAACTTCGCAAGGAAGGGGCCCGTGGAGGGCGACAGGCAGGTTCTTCTGCATAACAAAGCACTCTGCTCCCGAGGCAGCTCAAGCCCACCCTTCCTCGCATATATACACGCACGCGCACGCGCGCGCACACACACACACCCCTATCAATCACTCCCCGAATATCATCCCCGTGGGAGGACAGAAGCCGACGGAATGATCAAGAGAGCTCCCAGCACTAGTGGGGTGGACTCCAGCCAGTGCGGAGTTTTTCTACTGACAACAGCGGGGCTGTGCTTGGAGCTGATCTGGGGTGGTGGTGGCGGTGACACTCATAAGGGATGGTGACTGATGACAGCCCTGACAGCAACAGGACTCCAGTAGACGCCAAGCACCGCTCCACACTCTTCACGTGGGTTGACTCACCCTAATTCTCACGACCCTGTGAGGAGAACACTAACATCACCTCTTGACGCGTGAGGTAAACGAGGCAGGACAGGACGCTGAGTGACAGCTGGAGCTGGACCCCAGGTGTCGCCTGCCAGAGTCTTCACTCTTGCCTGCTACGCCTCACCTAAGACTCCCAGTGAGGAAGCAGCTCTGTCAGGTCCCCGTTACAGGACAGGGGAGAACGTCTCTCCGTACCAACAGCATAGACAAGACGAGGCACGGAGCCCTGTGCTCTGGGAGGAAACCGCACTGAGACTCAACACCCGCTGAACACTCAGGACGGAGCAGGCCTTTCCCGCAGGAGCACGCAGCCCCTCGGACCTTTAGGGTAGTCTGCCTTATTGTATCATCCACGCTAGAGGTCAGGAGTCCGAAGATCAGTGTGCTAGAACTGTTTGTTTTTCCTTTGTGACATAAAGATTGAGTCTAGGGCCTTCACACTGAGCTAAATATCCATCCCTTGGATATATAACTCTTGAGACACGGTCTTGCTAGGTCATCAAGTTGCTTAGGCTGGCCTTGAACTCACTATCTCCCTGCGTCAGCTCCCCGGGGTGTGCAAACGCAGTGCCCACCCTGGCTTCTCTCGGTTTCTCTTACAGATTCGCTCCTTGCCTGGCTGCTGGGGCGTGAGCCTCAGGACACTGGCCCCTATGGAACGTATACGGCCCTCCTCGCCTTCTGGCTTCCACGTGGCCAATCAGTGGGTGAGACCCACACTGAGGAGAAGCGGAAAGCCGTGGAGACTGTCCCTCGTCCTCCTCTCTCCAGGAAGCAGCTGCATCCCTCTGACATGCCCCTTCTTTCTTAGCTCCAAGTCTTGAAAGCGTCACATCCTTCGTCTGCTAGCTTCCTCCTCTGCAGGGGTGGTGGCCGCTTCTCCCTGGTGAACCCCAAGACACTGCAGCAGTTCCTAGGTCTGCTCTGCGCCTTGTCCTGCCTCTGTAACGGGTCCCTTGACCACGCGGGCTGTCACCCAAGCAGCTTCTGTGTCCTGCAGGACTCGCAATCACAGGCACCAAAGTGGAGAGACAGGTCTAAGGCCACACGGTCAGCAAGCGGCACGCGGGTGGGTTTCACTCCGTGGCGGTCCACTGTTCCAGGCATTGAGTCCTACAGCTTTCCTCAGAGCAGAGCCCCGGCTCGAAGCTGAGTGAGTCCTGGGTGCACAGCATAGGAGTGAGCCGGGGAGGGCAAGCTGCAGAGGACGCGCAGCCCTTACAGTCCCCGCGTCGACAAGAGCGAGGCTTTCCGGGAGCCTCCGGCTGCCAGGACTCCTTCCCACAGCACCCTAACTTCATCTCTCTTCCATCTCCCTCCACTTTCTTCCCACACAAGCTTTTAAATCACTTCTCCACTTCTAAAAGATCAAGGCAACGAAGATAATTAATTCTCTGGCTTCAAGGCTGTTTCCCCAACCCACAGTTTTTTCCTCCACAGCGGCCCCCTACCCCTGGGACTGCGAGGAAGCTCTGCCACCCTCTCCTCTCTGGTCTCAAGTCTGGGAAGCAGGCCATGGCTGCCATCCAAAAGGAAGGATGGGAGCAGGAATATCTGAACCCACAGCCTGCAGTCTGTGGCACAGTGGCAGCACCTGCCACAAGGACCTCCCTGCAGGGAGGAGCAGGTGCCCCCCAGTCCCCAACCTTGACACGCAGCCCGCTGCCAGTTGCTGGGCAGGACAGCCTCTTCCTAGAGCAGCGGAAGGGCGCCTTCCAGCAGGGCTGCCTACCCTGCCGCAGGCCCGGCCCTCGCATTGCTCTGTTGCAGTGCAAAGCCACTGCTGTCCTTAGGGTGCCAGAGCTCAGCACCTATGGAGGCCCGAGCTTCTGTCTTCTCTTTAAAAGTCTTCTTTTGCCAGCAATAGACCCACGTGCTTGCATGTGGCCGGAGCAGCTGGAGCTGGGTCCATTAAGATGTGAACTCCAAGGGGCAGGGGCTTGGGGATTGGGGCTCTGGTGCGTTGTAGGTGTTCGACACACGGGTGAATTACGGTAGAGTGACTGCTTCTCATTCGGGGGACTGCGCATTCACCACTGCCCAGTAACCCTCGCAAGGTTAAACTCATGGATTTTCGTTCTCTCCTAGGCCCCGGAGTAATAGTTCAGGATTTAAGGGCAGGCAAGATAGTCTCTGCTCCTCTGAAACCAACCAGAGGATGGGGGAGATCTAAAAGGAGAATGGCAGTAATAATAATACAGTTACAGAGCAATTACAGTGAGACATGCTGCCCTAGTATTCCCCTTATATCTTCACCACACCTGTGCACGAGGTCCTATGCTATTTCCCTCCCTACACAGATGGGGAAACTGAGGCACCCAGAGAACGGAGCCTGTCCAAAATTGCATGCCAGCAAGTGGTGATGGCAGGCTTCAGACCCAATCTGGCTCACAGCATGTGGACAATGATCACCTGATGGCGAAGGACATCAGAAGAGTGAGGTCGCAGCGTCCCCTGGGCTAAGAGCCTCAGAGCCCCACGGTGGCCACACCAGCACCCGACACAGAAGGTTGGGTGCGTGGGCTGTGGACAGCTGCTCCACGGGACACTGCTGGAAGGCACATCAAGAGGACACTTCCATGCCGCCTCCAGCTCCATGGCCAACAGGGCCCCCTGGCCCTCTTAGTTTCGCTGTAACAAATGTGTCAAATCACAAATGTGCTCGCATCAAGCCTCACAGGTTGGAGTGGCCACGGGAGAGCTCACGCTCTGATCTGGCTGACCTACTTGGACCAAAGAACTCGGTGGCACGGCTCCGTGTTGCCACAGCAGTAGAACTGGAGTGTCAGCCCAAGTGTGCCAAAACAGCTGACGCTGGCAGCTGGAGGGGAAAGCATGACCTCAGCAGACAGGCACACGGGGAGAGCCAGCTGTGCATTTAGGTAGCTTCCAGGAAGGCATGGCGGTGGAGCGGGAGACTTCCTGCAGCTGGACTTCCGGCTCCCTGTCTGCAGCTCTGCTCCCTCCAGAGGGTCCCCTGGGGTTCTAGGAGGCCTGGGTGCACAGCACTGAAGGCCCTGAGCGCTATGGGGCACAGCCAAGTGTGTGCCTTTCCCGGCAGTGGAGCGGAGCCAGGGCCTTGGATGCGCCCAGGCACTGATAGCTCTTCAGACTCCTGGAGCCCAAACATTGAAAGAAACCTGTGCTCAGTCAGACAAAACCCCGAAACTGTCCTCTAAACCTGGTCCCTGATGCTCTTGCTGCAGACAGGGCCAGGAGGGACATCCTTTTCTTTATCCATTCCAAGGACAAACCGCAGTTGCCCTAATAAAGGCTTCGGACTGCACAAGAGGGAACAGGCACATGACATCCATGTGTGTATGGCGGATTTCAAAAGTGACAAGAAAGGAGTTTGGATGTTTCTACCATAAGAAACGGCAAGTTCTTGAGGAGACCGGGCTCACTTGTTACTCTACACTATGTAGACACGTGTTAAGACCTCCCATGAAGCCTCGGCAGTACGTGCAATTGCTATGCCTCTGTGTATCCGCTAAAATTAATTGTTAAAAAGACAACATGCCACAGACTGGCCACCCTGAGCCTTGGTCCTTCTTTCTTCCAAGCCCCACCCTGCTCTGCCACAGGATGACCTGGGGTGCTTCCTCGGGGAATCGCCTGCCGCTGCTTCTGGGTGACCCCGCCGCAGGCCGGGTGGACATGACACCCTCCGCAGGACCTGTTTCCTCCTCTATAGGACAGAGCCGCTTAGATGCTTCTACTCCTTCCTGGAGTTATCTACTGTGACACTCCTCACCCAACAGCACAGCTTCTGTGTGCCAGGCACTGCCCCAATGACAAGGGCAGCTAATGAGGAAGGCCAGCGAGGTCTTCTGTCCCCTCCTGAAGGTACGGTTCCAAACTCTAGTCTCGGCTTTGTCACCTTTGGGAAGGAGACAAAACTGTTCTGAGAGGCTAACGGGAGACTAAGTGTATGTTGCTTTTCATAATCAAGAAGGTAGCAACTGACTGCGCCCCACTCCGAGTCCTTCAGTGTTCTAGAAGAGAGGCCCCAAGCCTTCTGAGGTAAGAGAGTGAGCGCGAGCACCGACGTCTTGTGACCTGCTCGGGGTTCCATCCTGACACACCCATTCTAAGTTGAGGATATTGGTGGAGGACCCCGGAGCAATTCTTTGAAGAAAAGCAATCCTCTCTGTCTTGGCTGAGCCTGACCCTGTTTCCTTGTGTTGATGTGTACACAGCTGGCTAAGACCTCTCTTTATCCTTTCAATTGGCCTTCTGCAATGCGGACTGCATAGCTGAGGTGCTGATGGCAGTTTCTGAAGGCAGCATGCGTGTTTCCCTGATAACCTACACCTGCTGCTCTTTAATGTGAGCCAGCTCAAGACAGGACAAAGAGCCAACGCTCTGCTCTGCCGGCTGGGGTCGGGCTGCAAGATAGAGGCTATGACTTCCTAGGGCTTGAAACACTATACCTCAGAGCCAAAGCACCAGACCTGGACACCTTAGATACTATTTCAGCAGCCTAATGCAAATTGCTTTCTCTGCATATGGCAGAAGTAAACACAGGCCACCTCCCCAGCTCCGCTCAGAGTACTCACCTACTTCCCACAATTCTCAGTCATTCCTCCTCAAGCCACTTCTCCACTGAATAAAACCCAGGTACAGCCCTGGGTCAGTCTCTGTTCCAGAAACCCATCTTCATGGCTGGACTTCCTTGGATCCCCAATAATTATAAATATGTTTTAGTGTCTTCACTTTTGCCGTAGGTTGCACTGGGAGTGGTAGATTGGAATTAACTTGGTGGGATTCCAGTAACGTATCTTTGGGATTAGAAATATAAAGTTTTTGGGACCAGGGATACAGCTTAGTAGAATAAGTGCTTGCCTGGTAAGAGCAGGGTCCTGAGTTCGATCCCCTGTACCAGAAGGAAGGAAGAAAGGAAGGAGGGAGAGAGGGAGGGAGGGGAGGAGGGTTGGAAGGAAAACTTTTGGGACCAAGAGAAGAACCAGGAGAGGACTCTAACAGGTATCATAAGCTGAAAATGCCCCAAATACACCTAACTGACCAAAGGTCATAGCTCAGCAATACAAGGCCCTTCAGAGCACCAGGCACATGCCCTGCCTGGGAGCTGTGGCTTGCTGCTGCCACGGAGAGAGCACGCCACACATTGCTAGCCCAGAGGACAAAAATCAAAATTCAAAATTTAATGGGTGGTTTCTGTGAAATGCATATTGCTTTCACACCATTAAAAGTTAAAAAACAACGGTAAGTTGCGACAGGTTAAATCAGGGATTTCTGTATTCTTGCTGTGCAGGCCGTAGCCTCCTTGGCAGTCTGCAGTTCTATCCTCAGGGCCAACGCAGCCATGCCCAGTGTGGGAACAAACTGTGAGGCCGCACCCAGTAAGATGCAGGCGGGAGGCAGGGAAGCTCAGTTCTCCACACCAGTCCACCACAGAGCAGCAGAGTGCTCTGGGCTGGCACCATCGCCCCATACTGACACGCTGTTACACTTAGCACATACAATGTGGCCACTGTGACTGAGGAATGGATGGTTCCTTATATCTAACGTTGACTAACTGAAACTGTGATGTAAGTAGCCTTACGTGGCTAACGACGCCACTTGGCCGGTGAGGACTTAGCATCTGCTCATGCCTCAGTTCATCCGCATGGCCGTCCTACAGTACATGGGACGCCTAGCAAACCACCATGAGTAGACACCCAAGAGCTGCAGCGCGGCTGTGTGCTGTCCTTGTGGGGACGGGGATGGCGGCGGTGGTGGTGGCGGTGTTCACACTGAGAGCAAGCAGCTGACCTGAGGGGGCCTGTCCCTGTGCCCAGCCAGAGAGAGATACCATGCAGAGACCGCTGGGGACCAGCAGAGCAAGCTGCAGTGGTGGCAGCCCCGGCAGCAGCGGCGGCCCTCAAGTCGCAGTGGGAAGGCATCCCGCAGCCCACTAAAACTGTCCTCCCCTCCCCCACGGGAATCACCACCTCCCTCTCCTGAGTCCTGTACAGCAAAGGAAGTTTTGACGGTTCTTTTCTTCTTCAATCCTCTAGTGAACCTAATGTTTCAGGTCCAACTTCAACTAATACAATGATCTAGCTTTTGTTGTGAGTTTTTTACGTTAAACAACGGACATTATAATAATCATAGTTAAGTATCAAAATAGTAAGCGGTACTGATGCAATGCTTACCAGGTACCGGGCCCTGTCTAGACCACTCTGTACATGCGATGCCCGCTTGCCCCTCCCACTGCCCAATGGCGAGGGGACCACCATCACCTCCACTGTAGAGTAAGAAGACCAAGGCCTGAGAGGTGCTTGATGGCATCTGCCCAGGTTCTCACGACTCAGGAAGATGATGTAAGGGCTCAAACCGTGACTTGTGTGATAACACAGTTCTAGGACTGGACTGCTGGAGACAAGAAGGGGGAAGAAAACGTGTGTCCTGCACTTCTGGGGAAGCAGACCGTGGACCACGTGGACCTCCACGTCAACAGAGTCTGAGTGTACTGGTCTGCCTTCTGTTGCTATAACAAAATACCTGAGGCTACACACACGGTAAGATTTAAAAAAAAAAAAAAAAAGTGTATTTGGTTCCTGAATCTGGTGGCAGAAGGACAATACCCTCAAAACCTAATCACTTCCTAAAGGTCTCGCCTCTTAACAGGGTTACACTAGGAACTGAATGTCAACATGGCCTGGTGCCAGCATGCAGGTGAGGGTCCTGTGGCTACATCACACTGTGACAGAAACAGAGAAGGAGCCAGCCATGGGCAGAAGAGTCAAGCATACAGGGCGGCTTCGCGGTATAATAAGCCGACCTCACAAGACAGATCCCACCTAGTGAGATCAGAGTCATTAATTCCTACTGAAGGAGCTGTCCCGGTGACCCACAAGACCCACCTCTTGCAGGTCCCACGACCTGAGCACCACCACCGAGGAGCCACGCTCTCAGCATGTGGACCTCTGGAGGACACAGCCGAGCCATGCCCTAGCACAACGTAAAGAACACAGTGGTCAGCGATGCGAAGACCCAGGAGGCCACGGGAAGATTATTCAGCCCAGACACGGCAAGCGGGTCATCAGAACAAATGTCCCAAAAGAGGTGACTTCCAGGCTGGGACTTACTTCAACACAGGGAGGCATTCCCCGAGCAGAGAACACAGCAAGGTGGTTCCCAAAGAAAACGGAGGGTGTGGTAAGGCGCAGTCGAAGCACCCCAAGAAGCAGGATGGGGCTGCGAGCTGGGGCTGGAGAGAGAAGGAGGGGAGAAACCTGAGCAGCAGCGCTGCCTAAGGCGGAGAGCTCGGGAAGAGGAATCGAGCGGGAGGCGGCCGGGCACGGGCAGAGCGAGATCTGCATCAGCTGGCCAACGGCAATGCCTAGCTCCGACGGGCGAAGACGCTGAGGCTGACACTCGGGAGTGATAATAAACAAGTCTTGGCTCTCTACCAGCCATCCAACGCTGGGGTATTTTTGTCATAGTAGCAGAAAATGAGTCCAGCTACACGCACATGAACCCAGACAAGCCAGTGCAGAGGGCGCTCCAACTTCCACTCGGGCTGTCGGTAAAGCAGCACCCCTGCCCCGTGCAGAAAGGCCAGGATAAGCGTGGATGAAGCAGTCCCCGCTGCCCCTAGAAGGTGCAGGCCTGACACGTAAGCGGTGTGGGAAGTGGGGCCATGGTACAGACAGAGGCACGGGGCCCAACGCCTCGATCTCCCTTCCCTGAGGCCCTGTACCCCGCCCCCAACCCCCAACTAGGTGACCCAGCTTCATTTTCTATTTAGAATAGTTTGAGTTGGGTTTTATGTCATTTTCAAAACAAAACACTGAGGCACTAGAGGTGCCTAGATTGAGTCACTAAGGAGAGGCAGAGAGAGAGTGCTTGCTTAGGCAAGCGCAGGGCCTAGGGTTTGATCCCTGGTACCACATGCCACGCTGGCCCCACACCAGGGCACGCTGAGCCCGCCATAGAGTCCAGGCATGGTGGTACATGCCTGTAATCCCAGCACAAGGGAGGCTGAAATTAGGAGGATCACCGTGATTCCAAACTTCATAGTGAAACACTGCACAAAAAACCCCCACTAAACTAAAAGAGAGGTGGAGAGTGCTAGTAAGGTTTGCGGCTTAAGCACCACTGGGGTCTGAGGAAAGAATGTCAAGTATTCAACATGGAGGCGGAGGTCGATAAGGTAGACCTGATGAAAAGTCCTGTAACTCTATTAAAGGAATTGTTGGCCATAAAGTCTCGATACCAAACTTTGTATGCACATTTTAAACCTGTTGCTATTGAACAGGAAGAGGCCAAGAGCCGCATTTATACTACTTTGAGTAAGACTATGGCCGTGACAGAAGAACTCCAAAAGCAAACAGATGTGGGGCTGTTGTCCCCACTGACCAGAGAAGGAAAAACCGGAACAGAACAGTTAAAGTCTTACAGGCCACACGTAGGAAGGAATGGAATTGCAATAGAGAACTCTAATGAAGAAGCGATTAATTCCAGAGAAATATAAAAAGCTGTCTTGCTAATCGCCCATGACCGTGGTGAGGGGGCTGAGGAGGAGGAGGAAGAGGAGGAAGAGGAGGAGGAGGAGCGACTCCTGGGTCTGAGGGACCAGGGAGTGACGTCCTGCATAAGAGGAGGACTAAGGAGGGCAGATATTAATAAAACTCAGCCCGCGGTGGAGTGGAAGTAAAAAGATATATATATATATATAGTTTTATAACTTTAATTAAGGAAGTCCCTTAATACTAATTTTGTATCTGTTTTCTTTTTGTATTATTGGGATAATAGATGTTCTGGCTTATCATAAAAGAATGTACATTTTAGTCTGTCACTGAACGAATGCGCATTGGGAATTAAAGTATACTATAAGCAAGCAATAAATAAATAAATAAATAAATAAATAAATAAATAAGAGGTGTAAAGCCAGAGAATAAGGTAGTAAGAAAATCCTATTCAGTGTTACAGAAACCAAAAGGAGAAGCTTCAAGAAGCGACAGTCAGGTAGAGGCGCAAGGAGAATGAAGGCGTGAAAGCTACTGAATTCAGGACCCCAGCAACCAGCCTGTCGGGGCTGCCCTGGAAGCGGACCCTCAGCCATTCACTGAAGTACAGGCAGTCTCAGAGGTAACCCAGGGAGCACCAGGAGCAGCACTGAAGCAAGAGCAAGGACAAACGCCAGTGTGAGGGCGCTGGACAGCAGCAGAACTTAAGGCAGCCGAGGAGCAACCCCAGCCCAGGCCTCCGACGTCCACAGGCTGACTTCCTCCTCAGGGCCTGCGGCTGCGCCCTGCGAGCACTAACCATCCTCCCTCGCAGGCAGAGCCCCCCGCCACACCTAACCCACACATGGACGGACCAAGCCAGCTGGCACAGCCAGCCCCGGGCAGTCCTGGGTCCTGCCAATTGGATCAGGCCAGGAAGCCACGAAATGGACAGCGAGGGGGGCAGAGAGTGCACCCCCAGCAGCAGAGCGCATTGATTCCTTTTTCTGCACCTCCGTCTGTGAGACACAGGAAATCACCAGATCAGCTGTGAAGATTTTTAAAAAGACAAATGCACGTCAGTCCTTAGCCTGGCACCTAGAGATGTCATCAGCAAGCATGCACCAATGCACTTGCTTCGGGTAACCTTTGCAGGAGCAAGTTCCCCCAACACGGAACGGGTGAGCAAGAGTGGACTGCAACCGCAGGTGGCTACTGGAAGCCGGTGCCAAGCTTAAGGGACTCTGGCTGGATAAACGATAATCACCAACATGTTACCGCAAGAGTGACCTCCTGCCTGTGCGTGCTGTCCTCGATCCTCGGCTCAGTGGGCAGGCTTTCTGAGAGGCACTGCCATCCCGCCAGCCGCTGTGCAAACCTTCCACTCACCCTGACCATCAGAAACGAGTCCTCACCTGGTTCCTTGGGTCCTAGGGCAAGGTTGGATGGGTGAAACACTTCAGAGCGTCAAACAGAGTGAGAAACAGAGAGCGGGAAACGCACCCAGCTGCGTCTGCTTCTCAGCGGTCATGGTCCAGCCTGAAGATTAGTCAGAGCTGATTCTCAAAGGAACATCCAGCCTGAGGGGGTGACCACACGCCGCAAGCCCCCTCCCTCCAGCGGTAGTCACACAGCATGCCTAGCGGCTCGAGCCTCCCGCACCCTCGACACAATCCACAGGTTCTAAGTGACACGTCTAAGTGAGATAGTTTAATTTTTTTTTTTCTTGTTTCAGAACCTTTGTTTGTTTATTCACTCATTTTTATGGCTGGCTCAGACCGCCCTGAGGGCAGGGCTGGTGCAGCATGTGGTGCCAGGAATTGAACAGAAGTCCCTGAAGCCGCCCAAGCTTTCCTAAGCAGGCGCTTTAGACCACTGAGCCATCCCGCCGGGCCCCGAGATAGTTTAATTTGTAATTATCTTAACAAGCATGTACAGTGCAGCACCACAACAAGCCAGACATCTGTGATCTATGTACAAGCATTAATTCATTTAATCTTCCTAAGACTCACAAGAGGGAGGTGCTAGTATCACCCCATTTTACAAACGGATGCCCAGGGGCACAGAGATGTTAGCCAACTTGTCCAAGGTCTGTACAGCAGCAGAAGCGGTAGAGCCAGGGTTGGAAGGAGAGCAGCCGGGGTCTCCCGCGGGCTCCTGGCACCTGGAAGGCAGACCGTAAACCTGGCAGTGCGTGCTCCTGACCCCTTGGACTGCTGCACTAAGGTCTACTTCTGTAAGCGTGCTAAGGAGGCGCTTTAGACAACAGGAGCGGGAGGAGAAAGAACAGCAATAGCCAACAAAAGCTAGCCAGTTGCTCGCGCTTATGGAGCGTTTCCAAATGCCAAGCGGGGTGCTGGAGAGTAATAGCAGTGTACAGTGTTGCTACTGCTGCTAATAACAATCTTCACAGAGGTGCCAGGAGATGGTATCATCTCCTACCACTTTACCGATGAAGAAACTGAAACTTAGAACGCGTACAAAGTCAACGTGCAGAAAGCCAACCCTTTCCCACTAAATTTAAGATCCCTACAGGTAGAGAATAATGGAGCTCCGTGCCTGAGGAGCCTGGGGAGGCTATGGTCTCACTTTCACTGTCTTCAGGACCCTGGTGATGGCTAGAAGGAGAGGAAAAGGTCTGCAGGAAGGCCCTGGCAGTGAGTCAGGGAGGGAGGAGGGTGAGAAGTCTCCCTAAACTTTCCAGGATTGGCTGGAGAGTCACCCTTCAGAAAGGCCCAGAGGCAGCGGGGTGCAGAGATGTGGGATGCGTAGACTCGGAATGCGGGGACAAGGGGGGTGGGGCCCAGGGAAAGGGAGAGCTGGGCCATCCTGAGCAGTACAAGCTGGGGCTGCAGCCTCTGTGCTGATGGTGTTTTTAAATTCCTCTCTCCTGGGACACCTGAGGCTTTGGGTGGGTACTGGACTTTCTCAGAACGGTAAAAGAAGAAACACAAAACAACATTTCCTTCCCTTTTGTGTCCCTTCCGGAGCTCTCGGGTTCTGGGGCCTACTCCTGAGCTAGTTCGCCACTCAGCTCTACTTCAGAGTGTAAACAGCAGGCCTCCAGGCCTGAAGCAGGGCTCCCTGACCCGGGTACACCTCAAGGCCCTTTTTCCTTTATTAACTTCATAGTGATTCAGACCGAAAGCCATTTTACATTGTCTCAGCAATTCATGTGCACTTTTACCTTTTAAGAGGTTAAATATTTTTACATCCTTAAAAATATTTAAGTTTTTTCTCTATGGTTCTGGGCTTCCTTCACTCAAGGCTATAGGAACGTGCCTGAAATTTTCTCTAATATTCGTTATTATTTTACCTTAAGATCTTTACACTGTCTATAATTTTACTCCATCTGTCATTTAGTTTTGTACAGAGTATGAGTCAGGAATCAAACCCAGTGTCCCTCCACGTGGTCAGCCCATTATGTCAGCGCCATTTATTAAATAAGCCACTCTTCTCCTGCTGATCCAAAATGTCACCTTTTCATACATTAGGCGGCCATGTTTCCCAAGGCCTTTCAGACCCCTTTGGGGTTCTAGCTTCTTAAGCCCAGCAGGATTTCAGCAATTATCTGCCACGGGTTTTGTGGCTGAACAATAGGTATTTTATCTTAAAAAGGTATTTCCGAGAGACACCTTCCGCGCTGCCCGTGTGCATGAACTGCGCAGCCTCTGGGCAGCAATCCAGCACTACCTGCTGCAACTGCGAGCGTTCACACTCTTGCCCTGAGAATCCCACTCCTAAGAACTACTCTACGGGAACCCTGAGGATCCAAACACATCCACAGCTTCACTGCCCACTGGAAGGGGAAAGAAAGTTTTAACACGACCCAGATGGACATTAATAAAGTAATGATTTCATAATATAAAATGTTAAGTATTTAGACTATGGGATCATAATATTATGGAGCGCAAGGCAGCATCTTCTACAAATAAATGAATTTAAATAAAGTACTGGCGTGAGGAAATGTCTGGGGCAGCAAACCTTCTGGAGCTCCCACGGATCACGGCTGGCCCACCGCAGCCCACAGACCACAGGTTGGCCAGTGCTGTTCTCAGACACAGCAGGTGACAGAAAGGTAGAAGGCTGTGCAAGTGCCTGGGGAACAGGATCTGCTGCGTACTAGTCGCGTAGCCTCACCGTCACGAGCCTACCTAAACGCCAAGGCTGTGTTCTGCGCAGCAGATTGTTGACGGCACAGTCCTGCAACATCACCATCATATCCTTTTACAATAAAAGCTTAGATAATTTTTAAAAAGGAATTCGGGGATAGTGCGGCACAAAGCTCACACTCAAAGCAAAACGCTTTGTAGCCCTGTAGTGGTGTCATGCCCAGAGGCCACTGTGACCGAGGATATGCCCCCCCACCTTCCACAAGAACAAGCCCCACCTAGGACCCAGCCTATCCACTCAGCGTAGCGGGGTCCACACCAACCATGTTCCCCGCCATCAGAAGCCCGTGGCTACCCACAGGCAGTTCAGGGTCGAGGTGACAAGGCAGGGGTAAGATGCTTCCGACACATCACCCACGGTTGCAGAAGTAAGTGTTTCTTCAGTGGCTGCTGGTGAGATCCATCGGGAGCACCCTGTGGCTGGACTGGCACAGGCTAAATCTGATGCCTCCTACTCCACCCTGGAGCACTGGGGACTGTACCTAATCTCTCTGGGTGCTTGTCTATTACTCGGGCCAACTTCAACCATCAGAGGTGTAAGTCTCCAGGGAATATCTGCACTTGTTCCCCTCTCCCCACCTTACAGACAGAGCCCTGAACCCAGAACAACTTATTGGGGACAGGGTGAACATCAGGTGCCCAGAGAACTGCTTAGAAAGAGCCGTGGACTGAAGCTGTCGGAGAGCGAGGCTGCAGATCACAAATACGGCGTGAAGTGACACAGCTACCAGAACATTCAGCCTTGAGCAAGAGCAGCTGGTAACGGTACCATCTCCCAATCGCAATGTGGGTCCTGAAGGCCAGCACTCCCTCAGAGCTTACCTTCACCCCGGGCCTCGCACTGCTCCATGCACAACCATTTGTGTCCTCTTTACCATAAACTTACGATATGGATATTCTTTGCCTAGCCTGCACTTGGGGAAGCTGGAGCGGCTACAACACCAGGTCAGCACCAAAGTTTGCAGGGCGACTGGGCTGACCCCGGGTGTGCTGGCTCTGATTCTCATGCTGGACGGAGGCTCAGGATGTGGGCGTCCAGCTCCACCAACTCCTGAACATCTTCACTCCTGCCTTTACTTCCAACGCTAACCTAAGGCTCAGTGAGGTGACAAGCCCACTGCCCCGGACAAAACAACTCGCCGCCAGTCTTGACGGAAGATGCTCCCAGCAGGACTACATGGGCCAGGAAGTACATCGGATCTGCAGAATCCTTTGCAGAAGAGTCCTTTTCCACAAGAACCACTGAGGCTTCTCCAGCGTAAAACAAACAAGAGCTCCCAAGTTTGCAAAGATCACCCCAGGAGGCCTCCCCTGCGCCCCACCCCACACCCAACACCCCCCCTCCCTTCTAGCATTCATAGCATCTAAAGTCTGACCTTCCCTGAATTACGGTCACCTTGAGAGCAGAGGCCAGGTCTATGCTAGTGACCGCTATGACCTGTTGTTGTAACTCCAGCTCCTCGTGTTCCTTCAATGGGTCCCATGAAGGAATGCGTGCAAGCTGGAACACACCAATATGCAAAGAAACAGATGCACGGGACCAACGCGTCCCAACTCCTGCTGTAACCTTCCTTTCCTTGCCGTGAAGATCCTCCCTCCACCACCCACCCAAGACCGAGCAAATCTCAAAAGCGCTAATCGGCAAATAAAAGCAAAGGCTAAATTAAACGTAGCACAATGAGGAGCTCTCAGCAGGCACGTTCTGATTAACTCGAAGAGCGCCTGGGTGCAACCCAGCGCTTCTCCCCAGCTGTGACAGTGTGAGGCAACAAGTGCCAACGAAAGCCGGCGCCTCAGCTCAAGCAGGCAGCTGCAAGGGGCAAGCAGGAAGGGGCAGCTTCCTTCCTCCCTAGGCAGCAAGACCACGCAGATTTTCAAGAGACCCTGAAGAATGGCTATGGTTTTGAAATGTCAGCAGCAAAGTCAGTCCTGGAAAGTCCCCACAGGCAGCTGGCTGGCTTCCCCTAGCCTACACCACAGTGGGAGGAACGCTCAGCTCTGCAGAGCTCCAGGGGCTCAGATGACCACTGGACACCTTCCAGCAAGGTGCCCGAGCGCTCCTGGCCCCAGCAAACCTGAGAGGGGCACGGCACACGCAGGGTTCACATGGTGACCCAAAGACATGATGTGCGCGGACTGTTCCGCACCGCGTCCTGTGCATGGGGGCGGGAACACAGGCCTTCTGTGCAGGTGCACAGGACCAGGTTCTCCGGCCTCATTCCGTGGCACTGTGCTTCCCAACCGTGGCACTCGCTCCTAAGCCTGCTGGCTCCGATGGCACTGGACCCACACATGCCCATGGCTCCAGCGCCCGCTTCCGCGTCATCCAGATTCATGTACAGAGCATTGCCATGGTGATAACCTGTTCCTTAAAAGGCACAGTAAATATTTACTATTCTTCACACATGTCAGATTTGGGTCTAACAACGTAACTGGCACACCGTAACTGGCACACCACACTGCTTCGACAAATGACAATGGAAAAAGCAGGCCTCTGGGGAAATGACAGCTGTGCTAGAGCAACAGGGACACTAGGAAGCACGCAGATGTGAGAGCCCTGCGGGCCACAGGCCGCAGGCTGCTTCTGAGCCTCCCGAGCCCCTGCAGGCACCCCCTGCCCCAGGCACCAAGGCTCCCTCACCTCTCTGCCCCCAGTGCTCCAACCCCCACACACAGACATGAGTCCTCCCAGACCTGGACGGCCCTCACTCACGGATGCCACCCAGAGCAGTGTTAAGTGGCACTCACGCCTACCCACGTGCAAAAGCACACACAGACGCTTGACAGCGCGCGCACACGCACACGCCACGCCACACGCATGCTTGCAATCAGTTGAGTCTCACTGGGCCTACTCCAGGAGGAGCGGGCTCCGTGGGAGGAGGGGGCTGTCCTGCCCGAGGCTCCGGAAGTATCAGCTGAGCTTGAGGAGAGCTGTGATCCCCGCCTGACTCACTCTACAGCAAAGCCCACCCCTGCCGAGAGCAGCTCATTCACTCTCTCACGGTTTCCCCGCCTGTGTGTTCTCACACCAGAGCCACGCTACACCAAGGACAGGCGGAACTGCTACAGGGCTGAGCCGCAGAGAACCTGGAATATTTGAACACTCTTCCCTGGGCTCCTCGGGATACTGGTGAGGACTGAAAGTAGGCCAAAACCAGCGCAGGGCTCGCTACCCAGGGACCTGAGTGCTGGCCTGTCCGGGCCTCTCCTTTCCTCGCCAGAGGCGAACCAGGAATGCCCGGGCATTCTCCTTGCCCAGATAGCAACAGGGACCCAAGACAGGGGGCAACAGTCAATATGTGACCGTTTTCTGTGCAGAACAGACAGTAAACGTCAGGGGTCAGAGGCAAAGCACAGAGCTGGGACACGCTTTCCATCAAGTGAAAACCACAGAGACACTGCCTGAAAAGTAAAACCAAGCCCTGGAGAAAGGGTGGCCAGGCCCAAGGTGCCCACGGTCACTGGGAGACCCCGTCCGTTCTGCCTGGTAATGGAAGAAACCATCCGTGTGCTGTGTGCCAGCACTGCGCCATGCAGGAGCTGCGCTGGGTGGAAGCCTCGCTTCCACCGCCTCTCCTCGACCATGAGAGCTCCCTCAGCTCATCTGCGGCTGCACGGTTGTCAGCAGCAGCACTGGGATCTGAACTCAGATCTTTCGACTCCAAACGTCCTCCTCTTAATCACACTGCATGGCTCCTAGTGCCCCCGTGCAAGGCAAGCAGCTCTAGGGAAGTCCTAACCCAGCAAGGGACCGGGAGGGAGGAGGGTTTCCTCCAGAAGAAAAGCAAGAGCACAGCAGAGAGCTCCCTGGGAGGCAGGGATACACTCAGAAGGCTCCGGTGGGCGTGTGCACGGCAGGCGTACTCCCGCCCACTTCCGTTTCCCTTAGAGATCAACAAACAAGAGCTTGCAAGAAGAAGGGCCAGGCTGCTGGTGGCAGAGGCATGCAGGAAGTGGGCCGCTAGGAGGCCACATCCGCCTCCGCCCACTGAACCTCTCGGGGTCCCCTGGGTATTAGCAGTGCCCACACTGGGCCCCGAGACCAGAAAGGAAGGCAAGAGAGGTTCTGGATCCTTTCCCGAGCCCTCCTCAGTGCTGGGGAGCTACCAGATCACGCCTAACTGCGGGGCCCCAGGCAGCTGATTCCACCTCTCTGGCCTCAGATTCTCCATCTGTGAAGTGGGGGTAAGAATGGCAGCTTCGTGAGGGGTAGGGTTAGGGCTGGAGGCGGACACAGAGACACTGCCACGTAACCAACCACGTGCAGCACACGGTACTCGGCAGCTACTGACCAGTCAGCATACAGTAGCTGGTAGAGAAGAGCCAAGTATAGATGAAGATGGAAGAAAGGAGGAAGCTAAGCTGGATCTCAGGCAACGTCCCCACACAGGAGCAGCAACTACAGGTGACCAGTTAGCCAAACTAGCTCCTCTAGAGGGCGCTGCCCGCGGAGCTAACTGCTTTGTTCCAGCTGACAGGAGGTGGCCAGGCCCCGATTCAGGCGTCAGCAGGCAGCTGGGCCCCAGCCAGGGCCTCTTTTCCCTCCCTCTGCCAGGGAAGCCCTGGAGGCCAATTCTCTCCGCCTCCTCAGAATCTCGGTCTCTTCCCCTGGCACCCACCTGAAGATGAGAAGAAGCGTAGACATCCTAATGCTCCCGCGTGCGCACCCTCTGGGCCTGCGCCAAGGGCGACGTGAGAATCGCCGCCACTGGAACAGATCCCGCCGATGAGCGCTCCTCGGAAAAGTACGCACTGCCAGTAAAGCCCGGCATCCGCCCAGTCCAGCTGCAGGTCTAAGGAGACCCTGAACCAACAGACAGCAGGCCAGCGAGGCGCCTGCTGCCGCACCCGCCCGTCTCCTACACATGCGCAGTGCTCACAGGTGTGTGTTCCGGCCGTCAGGATGAACAGAGGTTCGATGATTTATTGTATATTTCAAAATGACTATAATGTTTGATGTTATAGATTACCCTGATTTGATTACTGCACACTGTGCACATGTATTAAGATATTACACTGTATTCTGTGAATAGGTACAACCATTACTTTGAAAAAGAGGGCCCGGCGGGATGGCTCAGTGGTCTAAAGCATCTGCTTGGGAAAGCTTGGGCGGCTTCAGGGACCGTGGTTCGATCCCCGGCACCACATGCTGTGCCAGCCCTGCCCTCAGGGTGGGCTGAGCTGGCCATAAAAATCAGTGAATAAACAAACAAAGGTTCTGAAATAAGAAAAAAATAAATTAATTAATTAATTTAAAAAAAAAAAAAAAAAAGAAAGAAAAGAAAAAGCGTGTGTTTTGGGGCCAGAGGATCTGGACTCAATTTGGACCCCCCCCCATTTGCCAACTGTGGCCTTGAGCAAGTCAGTGCACCTGCACGCACCTGTGTCTTCCACTGTAAAAGGAAGACAACAACCCCCACTGTACTTAATTAGAATCACGCACATAAAATGTTGCAAGCTGTCAAGACTTAGGTGCAGGCAACAGAAACCCGCTTAAACCAGCTAAAGCAGGAAAAGGCATTCAATAATTAGGAAGCCTAGCAAAGCCAACTGGAAAGGAAAGCCGTCTGAATCACAGCATGAGACGTCTGAACCACAGCACGAAGCTGGCCCACGTAGGAGCCACTGACACCACGCTGGTGTTCACACCAGGCAGCCCACATCCCAGAGTCAGTGGACTCCAGCACTGGGGCACCACGAGCTTCAGCACAGCAGACTCCGTAGTTTGGGCTCCCCGTGTATCTCAGGCCTCCCTCCCCACAAGGCCTCCCCGCTTGCCTTCTCATCAGCAATAGCAGCCAATCAGAGTCCAGCACGGACACACGGGGGTGACAGACTAAAGACTGTGTGCCCGCACACAAGCTGCAAAGGAGGGTGCAAAGTGGGTTTTTAGACTCCTCATTACAGAGGCAAGGATTTAATAAGGTGGGGAATTCCCAAACATTTAAAAAAAAAAAAAAAAGCCTCAATAGTGAGTGGCCAGAAAGAATGAGAGTCCCCATTGGGGCTTGGCGCAGGGTGTGGATATGCACACTGAGTGAACAGCAGGGACCCCCTGGAGCCGCTGCTTGACCCCAAGAGAACATGCCTCTGCGCTGTAGAAGGCCTGAACTTAACCTCTGCTGCACTTCCTCCAAGAATCTTTGGAGATTCCACTGGCAACCTGGAGCACAAAATACACAAAGCCCTGTGAAGAGAATGCCACCAAGCAGCCAGGTCACAAACCTGTGACCGTCCTTCAGAATGCTCCCAACACAGTCCCTCTGCCCCCTATCTTACCTTGCAAATTAAAAAAATGAACCTAAGGACAAGAAAGGGTGCACAGCAAAGCTCTGGAAGGACCAAATGAAGTTAGAGAGAACTAGAGAACCAGTTTCCACGTCCCCTGCAGCACCCTAGGGGTGTCACAAGAGGTGCCCTTCCAGGGCCGAGCTGGCGGTTACTCTGAAGGGCGCGGCAGGAGCAATGTACACGCTCCACGGAGAGCACGCCTGGAGCTCCCGTGGAGTGACGCCCAGCCTCAACAGCAGGGCACGGGGGGGGGGGGGCTCTCAAGGTCCCCAATCCCTTTGCACCTGAGTGTGACCCATGGGCCAGAGATGCAGAATTTCAGGGCCCTCCACAGACCTCCAGGATGAGAAGCTGCCAGTGAGATCCATGGGTGATGGGTATAAACAGCAACCTCAGACAAGCTGCAGTCCCTCCTGGTACAAAGCCTGCTGAGAACCGGTGTTTACCCCACCCAGCATGTCGAGTGTTACGTAAGGTGCTTCCCGTGCTTATGTGTCCTCTGTGTGACCTCCAAAGTATCTAGCTCCCTGGCTCCCAACGTACAGGGGCGGAGACTGAGGTTCAGACAGCAGCTGTAACTGTCCCTTCACCACGCAGTCCACCTGGTGGCCCACTGCCAGTTCTTTGAGTGGCCTCTAAAGTCCTCTTAAGCAAAAAGTTGAAACCTCACGCTGGTTCTGGCCTGGCACAAGAGGCCAGCCTGTTATTCTCTGGCATGCAAAGTACTTCAGGAGACACGTCTCTGGACACTTGGTCATCCAGCCTAGAGGCGGGACCTGAGAAGGCCACGCCCAGAGTCCACTCTGCCACAGCTATGCTAGGGCCTGCTTTCCTGGCTGTAACGGGGAGATAAAGCCTATGCTAAGAACTGCGACAGGGAGAAGATAAAAGGCTGAAGGTTAGGGACCAGAGTGGTGCTCACTCCAGAAAGGGCAGCCTTCTCTGGTGGCCTCTGCTGGCTGTGTGAGCCTCCGGCCACAGGTGTGCCCGAGCCAGCTTGTGGGCCAAGCAGCGCAGCTCTTCCTATCCGTGTTGAACGACCTCCCACGAAACCAACCACGGGGAGGACACACACAGCACAAACACTGAGCATCCACGAGCACTGCCCACTGGCACTGGCCCTGGTTTTCACCGAGCCAGTTATCATATAGTGCCAACACCCGCTGTTTCCTCCCTCGCTGTGGCCCACACATCCGCAGGACTTCCTGGCACTGAGGTTCTGTTTTGCTGTTACTTCCAGGACCCCAGGGGTCCCTTGCTAGCTCCACTCACCCCACAGAAACCCCCCCCCAGTTTTAACCAACGCTAGCGGCCACCAGCACCCCAGCCTGGCATCTCCGCAGCGGCAGGACAGGTGCCCTCTCCCGTCCCCCTTCATAGCAGGAAGGGATCTCGCAGCTACAATCAATGAGAAGGCCCAAAGGTGGCAGGGCAAGGGTCACACACTTCGTTTATGCGAACAGCATGACCTGCCCTCCACACAGCGGCAGGCGCAGAGAGAAACAACGGCCATCTACGTTCTCATGGCTGCGACGGCGGGCCACATCGGGCGGGGTACCCGGAAGGTCAGAAGCTCAGAACTCACGGCCCTGGAGTGAGGGCGCAGCTGCTGCTGTGCTCCTTGGCCCTGCCATCCTCAGCCGCTCTCCGCCCCTCCGCCTGCACCCCTGGGCCCCTTTCCACGCTACTCATCGGTCCCTATCTTTCCCTGTCTGTATGTCCTTCGTTCTCTCTTCTCACTGCTTCTTATCCTGAAATAGCAGAAAGAATACAGCCAAGTCATGTGACCCGCAAAATGCTGCCACAAGCCGTTTGGCGTTCAGTTCAGAACCCTCGCTTCTGGAAGGCTGACCCAGAGCTGCGGTGCCAAACCAGAACCACCAGGAATGAACGTGCAAGAGAAGGAGAAGTGTCTGGCTCCGGGGCTCAGGTCCTCTGAGGCCCCTCTCTGACCCTACACCTGCCTCCCTCTGTACGACTCCGCCTCCTGGCATCCAGCAGCTCCCCAGGGCCCACCTGTGTGCCTGAGGCCTGCCCAAAGGACTCGCCTCTGTAACAGGGTCATCCCTCCCTCCACGGAGCCAGAGGTGCAGACCCTGGCACTCCCAGAAGCCAGAAAGCCCTAACATTTGACTTGGATGACTCAAGCATTTGTCACTCAACTCCCCCTCAGCAGGATGAATAAAAAATCTAAAGATTTAACTTAAAAAAAAAAAAAGTTTAACAAGTTAATTTTCTAAATTTAAAATGTTTCAGAAAGAAACACAACCTACATAAAGATAATTTTAAGCTATATTAAAGCTCAACGATGACATCATGGAATTCTAATTATATAGATTTTGAGGCAATAGAGTCAAGCAACCCTCCTGGGTGGTTAGATGTTTTTTTGCACCGCGCCAATACTACGTGAGTATCCCATCAGGGGTACGTTAAGGTGCGTCTTGCTGGGAAAGTGAAAATAGCAGCATCCCTCTGGGACCTCACGCAATACTGGAGCGATTCGGTGCCAAGATGGGCGTATGTGCATGAGCACAGGTGCAAGTTTGTCACTGGTACCTGGACTGAGAACCTTTTCTCTGAGCCCCGTTTCCAGGTCTTTTGTTCTCCTTACTCCAAGACACGGTCTCAGGAAGCTGCTGTGTTGCCCAGGCTGGGCTCAAAGTTGCGATGCTCTCGCCCCAGCCTCCCAGAGTGCCAATAACTGACAGGCACCACCACGCCTGGCCAAGGTCACTCTTCAGGGCATGTGTGGAGGTGAGGCTTGAGGTTGGGCCAAACCCGTCACAGGCTCAGAAGTCCTCACAGAATGAAGCCCTTCGCCCTCTTGAAAAGTTCCTGGAATGACCGGGGCAAACCTTGGGAATCCTGTGCTTCCTTCCCTTGCTACAAAGGAAACAAATAAATCAGTTCACTGACAGAATTCTAGAACAGTGCCTGACATGCAGCAATCCCACAATGCACATCATGCCTAATGATCTTCATGGGCAGGCTGAGGAGGAACGTCCAGGCCAGCGCAGGAAGTGCCATATTCCATGGCCTGTGGAGTTCATGTTTGCAGCAGCTTCACGTAGCAGAATGAAGCAAATCGCATCATCCAGTTCAACCATTTTTTCCTACAGAAATGTGCCGCGTGTTCTGAGACAACTTCTCCAGCTCAGAAAGCTTACATTTAGCCTACAGATAAGCTATCAGCAAACAGAATTCGTAGGTGTGTGCAATGTCTTTTAAGTAAGGCACATCCGCACACAAACAAGTCTTTCCAGCAACATCCTCAGCTACAGAGCAGCGTTTTCCTCACTTCCTACCTAAGACCACTCTGCAGCTCCCAAGAGGCTGAGTCTCCCTGAAAAGAGCAACACTGGTAAATGGTAGAGTGAGGAACTGAAGGTGAGACATCCGCGACCCTCGTGTCCCAGCTACTGGCTCCTCTACGTGAGTGCTGTAGCTTCCGCAGCGCTTTCCTGACTTGATCTCGGCACTGCTATTTCTAGAATTGCACTGAACGCTGTAAAGCAAGAAGGACGGGGGGAAAGATACGGATGGGGGTGGAAAAGGCAGCCGACACCCCCAAGACGTGATCACTGTGTATAATCTCTTCTTCTCCTTCCCTAAAGGACAGCAGACCTCGGAAATGGGCAGCCACTGAGCCAGGCTGGAAGCGAAGCCGCCTCCAAGGCTAGCACACAGGCCTGGTTTTCGGAACGGAGCTTGGGGCTAGGTCCTAGACACGCCCCCAGACGTGCCACCAGGCTTTATACATAGTTTCATTAGAACAAGTTTAGAGCGAGAGGAATTAGCCAACCCTAGCAAAGCCATAGAAACTTTTGGGGCCCTGCGGGATGGCTCAGTGGTCTAAAGTGCCTGCTTGGGAAAGCTTGGGCGGCTTCAGGGACCGCAGTTCAATCCCTGGCACTGCATGCTGTACCAGCCCTGCCCTTGGGGCAGGCTGAGCCGGCCATAAGAATGAGTGAATAAACAAATAAAGGTTCTGAAACAAGAAAAAAATAAATAAATAAAATAAAAAAATTCTTTTAAAAAAAAGAAAAAGAAACTTTTAATGAGACCATCCATTGCTCTTAGCCACCACCCCACGTGCTTGTGCACACGTGTACACCCATACACACAGGTGCAACACTACGAGACTCTAGGAGATGAATTTGATGATCTTTAATATGCCAGAAATGCAACAGAGATCCCAAGATACTGCGTGACTGTCTGAAGAATGAAAACTGGAACGGAAAACAGGAATGGAATTTGAATCCACCTGCCATCCGTGGCCTTCCAGGTCCACCTGCCACGCCAACACCGCCACTGAACCACCTCTCCACCTCCAGTGCCCTAAGTGCTACGGTCACTTGTCTCAGTTATGAACACACCACGGATGGGAACCGAGCCTAACACAAATACGAAACATTTTCTCTGAAATACATCGTGCCCACATCCTGCCTGTCGCTTCAGTACACTCGCATGGCATTTGGGATCTGGCACCAAGAGTGACGACTTTTTAGAAATTAAATCACTTTCCGCTTGACACATGATCGCCAACTCGTGGTTAATATTCCAGGTTCCCACGTTTCCTTCGGCAGTCCACAGCTCGAGAACTCTTCTGTGGCTCCCTGCCAAGCGCTCGGAGGAGGAAGACAGAGCTGGTGGGCAGAGAGGTGGCAGCTGGAGACCAAAGGGATGATTCTTCCCTGCTGTCACCTCCCAGCGAGGGCTGCTCTCTAAGAAAGTTCCTGATGCCGGCTGACATGCTGGGGAGCCAGCCCCCTTCTCTAATTCCTTCATTAGTAACTAATAGTTTTTCAGTGGATTTCTTTAGAGGGCCTAAAGCAAACACCATAACCTGAGCATAAGGTTCATGTGGCACTCTTTCCTTCCGGTATGTGATCCCTACTTACTTCTGCGTCTTTTCTCGTGTCGTTGGCTAGGACGTTTGCAGTGCCCGCAGTGCTGGTGGCGGCCATCCTTCTTGTATTCGTGCGCTGACGGCAATTCTTCAGATGGTATGAAATTAAGTATATTTTCTTTATTCTTTCTTTCTTTCTTTGGTACACAGCTCAGACTCGCATTGATCTTCCCCTCTCAGCCTCCCCAGCGCTGGGACTACCACCGTGTGCCACCACACCCAGTTTTAGGCCTGCTTGGCATGCAGTACTGGGTATTGAACCTAGGTCCTTGTGCTTGTCAGGCAGGCACTTAGACTGCCGAGCTATCCCCTCAGCCCAAATTAAGTATATTTTTGACTACTGGCAGGCTGTAGACAGTCTTTACATGCTGGGAAAATACCTTCTTATTTTTCTTTCTCCATTTGAACCAAGAACAAATACTGAAATGTAACCAGTGTGGTCTGGGCATCTAGGAATAGAGTCACATTTTTTCTTTGACATGTTGATAGGATTTATTAGCAGACTTTCTAATAATAGCCATGATGCACTCCCAGAAGGCACCCTCCCTAATCCGAAGGCCTGGTTCTGCTCCTACCCTGCAGAGCTCAGTTTGCCAGGATTCCGTTCAGGATTACTTTCTGCATTCAGAAGTCGGATTAGGCTCCAGGCTCCTTTCCACCTTGCCTTTCTTGGATTCTTGAGTTTGTGCGATGCGAGATCACACGCAAGACCCGAAACAACTGCCTTCGCTCACTCCAGTCTGGAGAAAAGTCTTACAAAATGCGAGCGGATCACTTGCCCTGCAGGTTTTCGGGGTGGATTGGAAAACTGTCACCATGTCCCTTCTTTACTATAGGTTTAGTGCGTGGCTTAGTAAACGACAGCCCCCAGACATGCCACCTGCTTTTAGAAATAAAATTTCATTCGGACAAGGTCACGACCACTTCTGCTGCTGCCTTCAGGCTATGACGGCGAAGGCAAGCAGTGTCCCAAGACCCCCACAAACTTAAGAGTTCATTGTCTGCCTGGTGGAAGAAACTTTGCCTACCTCTAGTCTTACACAAGATCATCTTTATGACGGACAATTTAGGCTTTTCAGTTTTATTAGAATTACAAATTTAATGTGACAAATTTAATTTTAAAAAAGCTCCCATCTGAGTTTTCCAAAATACTCAGCACTGAGCCCTTGTCTTTATATGCAATATTTAAGTGAATCTACACAACTATTGAATTATTGTCCCCATTTTACAGCAGAGAAAACTGAGGCTGAAAAAAGAGGAAGCCAGCTGCCCAAGGTCAAAAGCCAGTACTGGAAAAGTTACAATATTCAAGAGCCTGAGCACCACTGTAATATTACAGTTTAATATCTTATAACTGTTTTTAATCTTTCTATTATCTCACCTTTCTCATTCCTAACTTATATATCATACATGTTTTCTTGTACATGTTCATTGCATGTTTGTTTGTGTGAGTGTGTGTGTGTGTGTGTGTGTGTGTGTGTGTGTGTGTACAATTAGCTAGCAGGCCTGCTCTATTGGCCCTTCCACGGCAGTTTGTCTGGCTTATTCTTAGAGTTATCACCATGACGCTTTTATACGTGCTTGCGACATATCTCATCATGACAGGAAATAGCGCATGCTCCGACGCTGTCGTCCCGCTGCATGGCCTGTTCCACTGCCCACTCCCTCAGGTCTGCTTACCTGTCTCGTAGGGACTTTTATCTTAATCTATGGTTCTTTTCTATTGATTAACATTTTTAAGCATTAAGACTGGTCTTGGGACACTTGCTTGACACTGTTCATAAACTGTGGTCAACATTTATTGTCATTAAGTGTGCTAGCTAGCCTACAATGAATTTAGGGAGTTATAACTAAACTCTAAAGATAGTGACAGATTATGCAGACAGATCTGCATCCAGTGACAGGAAGAGAGGTTTCATGCATCCTCCATCCTGTTAACATCTTGCAAAAGGATCACGTAATATTGCAGTCAGGATATTGACACTGATACGGCGAAGATTCAGAACGTTTCACAAGGACTCTGCGTGTCACCCCGTACGACGCTGCCCGACACCACTTCCTCTGCCCTTGTCCTCTCCTTGTTCTTGGCCATTGCTCATCTGTCCTGCATTTGCGCCTCTAAAGTTCAAGCATGGGATGCACCCTACAGCACCGAGGGCCTGGCACTTTTCGCCCACACAGCCTCTCTGGAGACTCACCTGGGCAGCAGGAGTTTGCCCCTTTTTATTGCAAAGTGGTACTACCCGGTCCAGCCCTGTCCCAGCCTGCTTGGCTACTTATCTCCTGAAGGATATTGGCGTTGTTTCCAGCTTGGGGATATTACATAAGTTCAGAGGGAAGATTTTATGTAAACAGGAGTTTTCATTTTCTGGTGAGTCATATAGCAATGCGATGTCTAGTTTCTGAAGAAGTTGCCAAACACTGTTCCAGAGTAGCTGACCTGCTGTATGTTATAACCAGCAGTGTATGAATAACCCATTTCTTCTCCACTCCAGTTAGCATTTACTGCATCGTTGTTTATTTTATTATTTATTTGGTCACCCTGGTAGGTGCGATACTCTCCTTGGTGGGTTTTTTTTTATGTATTTAGTAGAGTCTACAGGCTCTACAGCAGTAGTTCTCAACCTTTCTAATGCCTTGACCCCGCAATACAGTTCCTCATGTTGCAGTGACCCCAACCTAAAAAATAATTTTGGTGGCTACTTCAAAACTGTAATTTTGCTACAGCTATGATTCGGCATGTAAATGCCTGATATGCATTATGTATTCTCATTGCTACAAATCAAACATAATTTAAACATAGTGATTAATCACAAAAACAATATTTAATTATATGTTGGGAAATATTTATTACTAATTCCAATAAATAACATTTCACCATGGGATAGTATGGGTTTAAAAAGCCATCAGAAATATGTATTTTCCGGTGGCTGTAGGCGACCCCTGTGTTTTGGTCATTTGACCCCCGCCGGGGTCGCGAACCCACGGGGATTACAGGCACGTGCCGCCATGCCCAGTCTCAACCACAGCCTCAGCGTGTCCCGGGGGCAGGGCCGGCATGGCAAGCTGGGGTTCAAGCCACTGGCCCCTGCGTCTGCCTAAGCAGGCACTTTAATCCACAGAGCTATCTGGCCGCCCTTCCAGTACCATTTGTTGAAAATTCACTCCTTCCACTCAAGCACTGTCATGCGCCAGTGAAACATCAGCTCAGCACATTGTGTAGGCCCACTGCTGGGTTTTCTACCCTGTCTTGTACAAATGTCCACCAGAATGACACTGCAGTCATACAGAACTAGATACTCATTTTTTCACTATTCTTCAAATTCTTTTAGTACAGTTTCTTTGCCTTCTCATAAATTATAGGATAATTTTTATAACTCTATAAAGCAAAAGTTTTGGCATTTTGGTAAGAATTGTATTAAAATTGTATCAATTTCAGGACAGCTGAAATTCCTATTATGTTTCGTCTTTCAACTCATAAACACAGTATGTTTCTCCATTTATTTAAAACTTCCTTGATCTTTCAAGAAAATTGTGATGCTTTCTGTGTATGTATATCCTATGTGGCACGTGCTTTTCTAGACTGGCCTCCTAAATATTTCCCTTTTTGTAAGCTATTGTAAGTGGTGTGCTTTTCGTACTAGCTTCTCTATGCTAACTGCTAGCATGCAGAAATACCACTGGCTTTTGTCTGTCCTGTACCCGCAAGCTTGCTGAATTGTTTACTTCTGTTCTTATAGACTTTTTTTGGATTTTTCTTTCTCTTTTTTTAATAAGCGCTTGCCTGGCAAGTGTAAGGTCCTGAGTTCAATCCTCAGTTCCACCAAAAAATATAGATAGACAGAGAGATACAGACACAGATATATAGATATAGATATAGATATAATTTGGTACAGGGTCTTGCTACCCAGCTCAGGCTCACAGTGACCTTCCTGTCTCAGCCTCCCCAGCTCTAGGATTACAGGCGTGGTTTCCATGGCCGGCTCAGCAAAGTGCTGGCACAGCATCTGGAACTGGGGATCAAACCTGGGTCCTTGCATTTGCCAGGCAGGTGCTTAGACCACAGAGCTATCTGCCTGGCCCTCCTTGGGATTTTCTACACAAGCAATCATATTGTCTTCAGGGGTGATTTTAGTTTTTCCTTTCTGTTTTTACACCTTTTATTTTCCTTTTCCTGCCTTATTGCAGTATTGAGAGTGGGTCAAAATATCTAGCACTATGTTGAAAATATTCCAAGACTATTAAAGAAAGTGTCTTATTTTTAGCTCCTTGTGTTTTACAGCCCTTGTTATTAATTGCTAGCTTTATTTCATTGGAATGACAGAAACTTGTGTCTTCAAAATAAAAATGATAAATTATGAAAATACTTATTCTCTCCCCCTACCACTCCCCAGTCGTCATTAACATAAGCTGAGATTTTAAAACCCGAATAGATTATGAAATCATTTTCACACACAAGTAATTTTTAATACCTGACTCTTAGTGGGAAATTTAGAGCAATTATTTGCACTTAATAAGACATGTAATTACTTCAAGTGTTTATCCAAGTTCCTCCATACTAGTCTCCGTCCTTTAACTCTTACTTTTGGGTCTTCTCTCAGGCTAAGCACATCTTTAAATAATTTTTGCATTAACAGTAGATCTCCAGAGCCTTTTCATATCTAAAAACTGTCTGTTACCCTCACATACAAAGGACACGTTGAGAATCAAATACGTAGACTGCGAGATTTCCTTTCAAAACTCGCTACGCTCAGCTGCACTGTCTTAAGAGCTGCGTCACTCGCTGGGAATCTAGAACCAGGCCCACATTCGCCAGAGACCGAGCACTGCGATCACCCTTGGCTCTGCCCACCTTGGCACTGTCGAGTCACCCACTCAGGCCTAGGCAGGAGGACACAACAGACACATGCTGGGTCTCTGCCACACGCGCATCTGCCTTGTGACAGAGGCTCTTCACACGCCTCTGTGAGTGGCTTTGCTTAGCCGAGACCACACTCGCGCCAGACCTCCTTTGCCACCTTATGCACACTGTCCACGGGAGACACACCATGGCTCTTCACGCGCCTCTGTGAGTGGCTTTGCTTAGCCCAGACCACGCTCACACCAGACCTCCTTTGCCACCTTATGCACACTGTCCACGGGAGACACGCCATTCAAACTGCACAATTTCTGACGTGAACCACCGTGCAAAAAAAGCCACCTCACTCACTTTCCTGACTCTTCTGTCTCAATATTGAAGAGTTAAAGATTTTAAAAAGCCATTGGTCGTTTCAGAAAGTTACGTTTGAGCATTTAGTGCAGCGTAGATCTCTGAGGAATATGACAGTGAAAGAGCAGAAAAGATCATCCTACTGTGTGTTGTGGATTGCGGTTTGTCAGCTCACATAGATTAAGAAACACCTATCAGCCTAATAGAGCACGGGCCTGGGTGTGTCTGTGGGGGACCGGCATCTGCACGTCACCCCGGCTGTGGGTGGCACCACCCACTCTGCTTTATGCTGGATGGAAGTCTTTCCTGGTCTTCAGAAGGGCTCTGTCTTCGTCAATGGCTCAGGTGCGCATCTCTAGCCCCTGGGACTTCCAGAGCAGAGCAGGGCCTTGCAATGCGAGCTCTTCAGCTTTCCAGCAGACTCCTACTGGACTGCAGGGAGCTGCAGGCCTTGAACCTCTGAATGGATGGCAGACAGGTCCTCCAGCTCTCAGGGCACAGATGGGCGCCTTGCAGCCTTCCACCAGATTCTGCAAGGGGCCACTGTTAGCCTGCTCAGTAAATGCGTTCATTTATAAAAATATGTAATTATAAATCTATATATCTATGTGTATATCCATACTGTATCTATATAAAATCTGCTCTTCTATGAGCCCTCACTCACACTGACTCAGTGCTACAGAAGTGGGGTCGCTGCTGAGATGTCGCCTGACTGCGAGGTGCAGAGGCCTTTGGACTCGTCCAGAACAGGGGTGTGGAGGTGCTGGCTGGCGAACCAGCCCTAGGAGACCACAAGCGGGGTGTGGCGTGAGATTCTGCTCAAGCTCAGAAGACCAGAAGGAAGATGAACGCGCAGGATCCAGAGGTCTCAGCCGGGAGCCAGGACTCTGTAACGGCTTCTGCCTGGACGGACCCTCCAAGTACCGCGCACCCATGTGTGTAGTCTCTGGGAAGTGGCTGAACCTGAGGCGTGTGATACTCGCTCCAAGGGCATGTGGTACTAAATTTGTCCACCAAGACCTGCCATAGTTCTGGGCGCCGTCACCCAAAAGGTCGGCAGCCCGGATGGGCTAAAAGGGAAGGGCATCCCGGCTGGTGCCGCCCCACGCCGCCACTGCCACCGCAGCTGCTGGCTGCTTTGCTCTGCCCTGCCTGCTTCACCAGGAACTAGTCCTCCTCTGCAATGCCCCTGTGCCGTGAGAGCCTGCCTGCCTTGGAGCCAGACAGCTACGGACTGAAACCGCTACAAAACGTGAGCTAAAATAAACTTCTCCTCCTTCAACTCTGGATGCCTGGCACTTTGTCTCAGCAATGAGGAACAGGAGCCAGGACAGACCTCTCTGGCAACCCCACTCTAGGCCAAGTGTGCCATGCCCTGGCAGAAGAGTTTTCTGTGTTTTTCTCATGCCCTGAGATGCTGAGGGGAGCTAAGATTAAGGCAAGTGGACTAAATAATGTAGACGAGCCTGGCCGAGGCAGCCTAAGAACAGAGGCAGGTGCACACGAGACCGCGGAGTTGACAGCTGCCCACAGCTCGACCTGGGCATTGGACCGGAACTCCAGGTATCATGTTGACCCGATGGATTCTGATCTTGCTTTGGCCGCACTCATTTCCATCTTCCACTGTGCCTTTGGGGAATGGCATGCTCATCACGTGCCTTTATATATTGGCAGTGTTCACTTTTCTCTTGGGTCTTACAGGGGTGCACAGCTGTACATTTGCCTTAAGTTTCTGATGAGACTGGCCTCAAGCTTTTCAGCAATGCTGAAACTGGTAGGACTTCGGCAACTCTTAGTGGTGGCCAAAACTCATTTGGCATAAAAGGATGCGGATCAATCGTTTGCAGGCCAAGGATAGAACGTTATGAGGTAGAGCTGGGTGTTCCCCCAAAACCTCGTGCATTCCCAGGGGGAGCTCTGGGGAGGTGACTGAATCTTGAGGGCGTGTGTGACGCCCGTCAGCAGCATGGTCCACACACAAGTATTTACAGCTAGATGAATTGTTAAGACTCTGATCAGAGGGGGCGGGTCACTGGGACACGCCCTGGAAAGCCCACCTTCCTCCGTGATCCTCTCGTGCCTCTCTTTGTTCCTGGTCACCAAGCTCTGGACACCTCCACCACACTGTCCCGCCTTGGCGTCTGCTGGCTCTGGACAGACGCATGAGCCAAAATGAGCCTCCGTAAGTGGTGGGCGCTGCGTATCACATCCCAGAGCCAAGGAAAGCGACAGAGACACAGTGCTTTCAATTGGCGCTCGTTTCTGGAGGCGAGGCTCAGGAAAGGAGGGCCCAGTTCAACCCCGTCTGCCTTGCAGTTGATGGAGGTTTTACCACGATTCCAACAACCATTTATCTGTCCATCTATTCTCGGCGTTGCTGGCAACGTTCCTCGGGTCTCTGCTTTAAGAGGCATCTGAGGGCAGCACTGGGAGCGATGCGCTCTACAGGATGATAGCCAAATGTGTTTGCAGTCTTGCGCCAAGATTCAGGCTTCACGTGGAACTGCGGAGCCCCGAATGTTTGTGATGTGGCCTGAGTGAGCCAGTGTGGTCCCCATGCCTGCTCTCGGAACACTGTCTCACACCAGATGCCCTGGAAAATGCTCTCCAACTTTAGGACACAGAAGCATTGCCTGGGGAGCCTGTGACCAATTCATCAGGCTCCATCCTGAAGAGTCAGGTGGGGCAGACGGTCTGCATTCTTCACAAACACCAGGTGATGTGTACCAGCCGTCCAGGAAGAGCCATGGAGGGCCGCAACCCCAGAAGGGTCACCTCTAGACCAACAGACCTGAACTGCTCAGCTCTCCCACGACACTACCTCAAAGGGACACATGCAAACAAGCAATGACTCTGCACCTATTACAGCTGCAGGCACAGAGCTGCGTAGTGCCCCAACGCCAAAGGGCCACTTTGTCAAAATCCTCAATAGTCACAGGTCAATTTTGACACATATGAAATGGTGCATTTATCACGTTATTCTTTTTTAATGTTAATGAGAAAGAAATTGCAATGAGACAGTTGTCTTTGTAGTAGTTTTCAGAGTACAAGCTGTAGACATGGAATCTTGTCTAAACACTCTTAGTACAAACCTTTCTTCCCACTGAACTAAGAGAAAGTAGCTATATATCTATGTAACTATTTCGTATATATAGATATTTTATTTTTTTCACTAAAAAATGGTCCTTCGTTTGGTATTAGACACCAACACTGGTAGGTTAGGTTACATTAGAGTAAGGTCAAGGTCCAACATCTAATACGATTGAAAGGGTTTTTTTAAAGTTATAATGCAAACTTTTCTAATTTAAATACACAAATATAAAAATCAACTGTGTTTCTTTAGCTTGCTTGATAGGAATTTCTGTAAATTGTTATTTTGTATTGCAGAGTGTTATATCACTATACATTAAAACACAAGGCTTCATAAATTTTGTTACTTGAAGCAGAATAAATACCTACAGAAAAAAAAAGAAATGGTCCTTCATTTATATCCCCCTTTTTTGTTTTGTTTTGTCAGAGATGAGTGTTCCACTGCCATTCAAATATTGTAGGTGCATGAATTCAGCAAAATAACCCAATAAAGTCCAAGAGTCCATTATAGTAGTGGGTTATGAGCAGCACTGGCTATGCCAGTTGTTGACTTGAGCCTTTTACAGCTCAGCGTATTAATGTGGTATCACATTATTCTTAATAACATTGTAATGGCCTCAAAATGGAAATAATCTGAAGTCCATCATTATAGGATTGGTTTAATAAATTATAAATCATCCAAGCAACTGAATGCTTTGCATCTATTTTTTAAAGTGAAAAGAGGCACTGTCTGTATCAATACAGTAAGATCTCTAGGTGTGGTGGGTGCAGAGAAGCAAGAAAGAAACCTCAATATCTAAGGACCAACCTCATGCAAGCACCTGCCAGTCAGAGGGGACACCCCATGAAGCAGAGCAAATCGTGGTCAAGACATCAAGCTGGTGTCCACCAAGCAAATGTGAGCAGAGAAAAACCAAGATACAGGACAAGGGGTGTCGTATGAATGCGCTGTGCAGAAACAAGGGGTAAAACAGACCACAGGCAGATGGGGAAGAGGCTGGAAAACAGGGGACGAGGCAGAGAGCGGGTGAGAGAGGTGAGTGTTCGGAACCACGGAATGTGTTGCCAATAAAACACTGTAATTTAGAAATACTCTAGTCTTATTAATTTGGAAACTCTGAGAGGTGAAAGCGAGTCTGCCCAAAGCTGTGTGAGCTCATTTTACGTTCCTTCCAGGTCCCTGTGGCTCAGTGGCTCCCAGCAGCCTTCTGTCTGTACGGTGAGTGGCAGTACTGGTGACGCCGACTGTGTGGGGTGAGGGTGAGGTGGCTCCCCGGAGGCCACATGCAGGCCTCCAGTTGGTGCTGCCGGCTCGGCCCCCTCCCCCAGGATGGGGCTTGGTCAGTGTGATGGCGGTCCAGGACACCCAGACTTAAAAGCTCCCCAGGTCATTCTAGGACTAGCGACAACCTCCTGACTAGAAAGAGCTGAGGTGAGGGTCAGGCTCTGCACGGCAGGCCTGTCCTCCAGATTACTATGCTCACCCAGGTTTGGGTCAGTGGTTAGCTCTACCTGTTGCCCCAGAAACTGCTCTCTTCCCCTTCTATTGCTGAAAGACCCAAGCATTCACAAGGTCAAGTTCAGAGAAGAAGAACCAACCCTTTTCAAAAAAGGAAGAACTTAGTTTTCGATGGGAGGTAAACTATATTTATTCGTGGGGGTGTAGACCCCTTCCTCCTGTCTCCTCCTAACCCACACCCCAAATGGCCTCCACTAAAAATCACAGATAGGCAACATCTTCTGTCCATAAAGGCCCAAGTATACCCGATATCACTACATTGGTAAAAACAGGCCAGGAGGGATGCGCCGCGTATGAAGACAGGCCATTCCTAACTTGAAAGAGATAAAGGTCTAAGTGTGAAAAAGAAGAAACACTGAAAACATTTCATGAAATTGATTATGACAAGGACAACCCATCTGCTTGTGACAAAGCAGTTCTTAGGAATCAAAAAATAAAGCATACTTTCCTACAAAAATTACTATTAAGGAATAATGAGCCCTTGAAGGCCATTTTTAATGCGACAAGACTTCTGTGAAGATGCTCCCTAGCCCGTTCTGCCTAACAAAGCCAGCCTTGAACTCTGCGTGCTCCCCTGTGTTGGAAGACTCTCCAGGGAGTAACTCAAGGAGCAGCAAGAGCTCTTAACATCCTTAAACCTGAGACACATTTTCCCCAGTGCCTAAAAATCCACCTGTCTCTAAGAACTCCAGACACCGTGGAAGGCTGACTGTCCCTAGAGAGGGGCCATGGCAGAATGTCCTTCTTTTCTGGGTGTAAGCCAGTTCATCCTGTGTCTCTTCATGTGACCTAATTACAGGAGAGAAAGAAAAGGAGCCAAGAGCACAAGGCACAGAACCAAGCAAGCCCAGGAAAAGCCCACTGCTCAGAAAGAAAGTTCCGATGGGCATAGTGGCGCATGCCTGTAATCCCGGCACTTACTTGGGAGGCTGAGGCAGGAGAAGTGCTGCGAGTTCGAGAGCAGCCTGGGCTACAAAAGTGAGCTCAAGGCCAGCCTGAACTGCACAGTGAGACCCTGTCTCAAAAAGACAAAAAAAAAAACAAAACAAAACAAAGAAAGAAAGAAAGTTCCATAAGAAGAAGAAGAAAGTTCCATAAGAAGAAAGGCAAATAAGACAGACAGAGCAGTACCAGTTCACACAAAACCCTCTCAAAACATTCCATGGTCCTGGCTTTAGTGCCAGCACTGAAGGACTTCCTACCCACAATGCCAAGTCTCTGTGAGAGTGTGTTCCGGCACTGTGCTCTGTCACGTCGTGTCCCTTCCACACCTCCAACCCAGGAGGCTGTTACCTATTATCAATTAAGTTGCTCTTGACAACAATTAAAAGAACCACCAAATACATGCAAATTAAATAAATGGAGCCCTTATCAATAAATCTCATCCAAAAATATAGTCTGCAAGAACTTGATTTCTGGGACAATATAAATGACTCAAAGATGTCCACCCTCGAAGTCAGAGCCACTGCAATTCTAGGAATCCACTCAAAGTCACCGTGGACCCACTTACGACTCTCCCGGGCAGGGAGAAGGAGCAGGAACGAACAAGAGGATCGTCTTCTCTGGCCCAGCCAGGGCTGGGCCCCACGCCGCCTCTCGGCCAATCACTGCAAAGTACAGTGGGATTTCCATGGATCGCTTGGACACCACCCCTGGGTACACTGCCCCGGAACAAAAATCCAAGGAGGAGTGACCACTGGGCGGGCACCCGAAAGCGTCAGCTACAGAGAGCATTCGTTCCCACCTTGAAGCCCTTACACGTGGATTTCACCCAATAATCCTGCATCCTCCAGAAAATCTGGCATCGCCCCATTCCTTTTTCCCACAGTGCTGAGAACCCAGCCCAGGGTGTTCGCACTGAGCCACGTCCCCAGCCCTCCTGATTTCTGCATTTAGGAACATGGTGCTAAGGGGCCTGAGCTGTGCTCAGCCTTGTGATCCTCCTGCCTCAGCCTCCCAGAGTGCTACGAGGACAGCCACCCCTGCATCGACGGCTTTCCACCTTCATCACTGACCTTTTACTCAGACCATAGAACTTGGAAGTCCTCAAGCTCTACTTGAAAGTAACCCAAGCAAACAAAAAATAAAAACTTCCCCCAAAAAACAACAAAGTTACCTTGTGGAAACTAGGGACAGGAACGGCAGTCCGTGGTCAGTGTAAGATTGCCAGGAACCAGCATGGCTACTCCCCCGGCCTCTCTGGACCACGCGCCCTCAGGCCTGCTTCACTCCTGCCCCTCAGCCGGTGAGCGTCCCCTCCTTCCCACAGAGCATCGTGCAGTTCTCCACACAGCATTGGTCCAGTCTGATACCCCGAGTGCTAAAGAGCACCCCTGAATGCTAAGTTGAAGTCCACCATGAAAGAACCACTTTGAGCTGAGCCCAGTCCTGCTGACAAAGCACAGGCATACCCAGTCACACCGTTCAGGCAGGCTGCTGGGGACCACTGCCAGGGTCCGAGTGCCCAAAGGGAAGGCGCTCACAGGCTTGGGAAGCCCTTGTTCACCCTGCTCCTGGGACATCAACCTTCAAGATCCCACAGACCAGAAAGTCGGGAAAGAACAGGCACCCGAGGTCCCACTGCAGTCGCCTCGCTTGCGTTTGGCGATACAGCGGGCAGGTCGCAGCCGGACAGGAGGGCAAAGCCAGCACCAATTGGCCGCACTGCACTTGGCAGGTAGCGGCCGGCTCTCTGTGCTCCTCCAGCCCTGCCTCAGGCTGGCGCCTGCCCAGAGCCCTTCTCACACCCACCTGACTACTCCTCCCAGCATTCAAAGCTCCTTTCTGGGTCCCTCACTGCCAAAACGCTTTCCCACACAGGGGTCCCTGTCTTCCAGATCACTCAACGCACATGTCTACCTCTGTAGGGAGCTCAGTCTATTTTAAACTCCTGTAGCTGCCGTCCATCTGTCTTGTCTGGAGGCCTCATGGTCTCCTCAGAGAAGAATAAGACTCAATTCGGAAACATGAAAACTGAAGCCTGGTCCTGGTCCCAGCATGGATTCCAAGACCTTGGGACAACCACGGTGCCCTTCCTGGAGCGGACAGGAAAAGCTCCCCTTTGCTTAATTTCTAGGGCTCTGGAGGGCATCAAAGGTGAGGAAAGATTGAAATGACACACAGGAATCTCTCAAGTCAGGCCTCGCCACAGCTGGGCAGGCCCTCATCAGCAACTGAAGGCTTCCTGGCTACTCTGACCAGAGAGTCCCAGTGAGCTGGAAGACCGGCCAGTGCCAGACTGGGCCGTCTTCAGGCGCTGACTCGGGGAAATGGTTACCATGGCAATCGACTCTCCCACCTGCTTTCTGAGGGATCCTAAGCAACTCATCAGCCCCTGTGTGCCTCAGAGTCCAGGTCTATGAGAGTGACACAGTAGTAGTGTTTACCCCACGACAGAGTCGTGAGAAGTAAATGGACTCAGTGCTAACCAATAAACACGATGATGTCAGATGTGGTTTACGTGTTGGAAGTCTACAGCAAGCTTTGCATATACTAATTCACAACCATCCTACGAGGCTGACAGTAAGCACTAAATGTTTTGCACTTAGAGATGGAGCAGGGAGTTAGAGGGAAAATCTAGAAAGGCACACACTGAAAGCTGAGTTTAACTTGCGTAGAATCCAAAGATAAGTCGTGGAAATGCTCTTCAAAGGAGCAGCTCTACCTAGGCAGCGGGGAGCAGAGAGTGGCCCCCTCCAGCCCAGCTCAGCCCTGCGCAGGCTGCCTCCGAGCTCCGAGCCTGCGCCCGTCAACCCCCCAGGCCTGACAGCGCTTAACAAGACGTCATCTTCCCCCAGATGAAGACTTCCCACATCCAAAATATCCCAGCTGGCTGGAAGACGGTTGTCTCTCCGTGGAAGCAGCGTTATCAGGGGGTTTAATACTCACATGGATCTCAACCAGTCCCATTCCAACCACAGCAGATGGTAAACAGAGCTATCACATATGGAAATACTGCTAAGGGCTTTAAGGGTGTCCTGCAGGAAGAGCTGCATTTCACACCCCCTCACCATCTCTCTCTCTTATGGACTCCTTTTTGGGGGCACTCCAGGAACCCCAAGGCTCTCTTCTATTTTACAAAGCACTCAGTCATCCTTGCCTCCCTAAAACCCAGGTACCCCACAAAATAGAATTTTATTTTCTCCCCAAGGTTTTAACTAAGTGTCAAAGTATTTTTTTCAAAAACTGCTGATATTTTTATTGTCTTTTTTTAAAAAATGGGTCTTTTCTAAAAAGAAACTAGTACAATCCACTTTTTTACCCAGAAATATTTATTTATAAGTATTTATCTATAAAGGCCACATGCCACCCCAGGCTCTGAGGATGCTAAGTGAATGCGGCGAAGATGACCCGACTCTCCGCACGCCCTTACAGGTGTGACTGCGGATGAAGCTGCACTGAGGCCCGGACCGAGGCCCTGCTGCGGTCCAGGCCAAGCTCCCCGGAACTTGACGTCACTCCTCACAACTCCATGTGAGTATTTTATTCCTACCTGAGAGACACTAAGAAAAGCTGATGATCAGCCCAAGACGCACAGCCGAGCACTAACCAAGTTCAAATTTGGGCCCGCATCTGCCCGGTTCAAACATTCACACCCGAGCCAGTATACTTGAGAAGCCCTGTCAGCCCCAACTTCTACGGGTTTATCCTTCCCACACCCCTCCATCAATGACCCCAAGATCGGCAACATGGCATTGAAGCCCTTCTTCTGTTTTCCATCACAATTCCCATTCAATGTCCTTCAGGGTCCCTAGACCCCAGTCCTGGTGAGAGACTGAATTTCCCTAACGACATCCCTTACGCCCTTGCTACTCTGGGCTGCCATCTGCACAGCGCCCTTATAAACCAGACTCTTCTTCCCCGTTGCTGTTCCATTCCAAAAACTCCAGGTCCAGCTGATGACACAGCGCTTAAGCACCAATAGGAAAGCTGCCCATCCAGGAAGGCCCGCCCACCCAGGCCCGCCCACCCGGGCGCCTTTCAGCCTCAGCCCCAGCCTCACCCATCTCTTACAGGAGCAGGGTGTACAGACAGCATCTCTGCCCCTCTCTGCAGCCTCGGCCTTACACCACGCCTGAGCCCCACTTGGCAGAGGTCCTCCCTGACAGTAGGAACCAGCGCTTTGCACAAGCCCTTGCTCAATGGACATTTCCTGGAGTAACCCCATGCGTTCTGTCATTTCTACACTTTTCGGCAATATTTCCAAAGTCCCGCCTTCCAGCCCAGAGCCACTTCTCCTGCAAATGGGTCTGCATAAGCCCCTGAGCCAACCTCATCAGAATCCAGAGCTGAAATCAACACTGGCTGGTGGCCAGGGTGCAGCAGATCCACACCTGAGCCCCAGGGCTGCAGACTGTGCGACCTCTGGGTGCCGCTGGGCCCCTAGGCAGGGACACAGCATCCCCTTCCCGTGGTCCCGGGGCTCTCTGCAAGCATCGCCAACTCGCCTGCACCCAAGCCATGCCGGAGCCAGCGCGGCTCTCTGTAAACCCACCCTTCCGCTCTGATCCACCTGTCTCCTCTCTCTGCCTGCACCAGCACCGGAAGTGCTGTCCAGAGCCCCACAGCTGCCTCCGACCCAGGCTCCCTCCTCCAACACTGCCACCTTCAAACTCACCCGCAGCTGCGGCCGCAGCGGATTCTGGAGGAGAAATCTGGCTGTGGGAGGCCCCACGGGAGAGAGTGCTGTGCTCAGAGCTCCCGCCACGTCCCTGCCCTGCTCTTCTTGATCTCATCTCTGATCACAGCCCCCTCACCTGTAAGGTGCACGCTCAGGTGTTCTGTGCCTGTCGCCATAAATAGATTGGGGCTCTACAGTCCTCGCACACTCTTTACAGCCTTTTCCTAGTGCCCTGGGCCTTCCTTGTGGGTCCCAGCCAGTGCAGTAGTTTGCCCAGGTATGACCTACATGCTAGAGAAGCAGACGGGTGCCCCTGAGTGGGCCTCAGGATGCTGTGAGGTGCTCCTTTTGCTGCTCTCAGTGGCCACGTAAGACTGCATATACTTACGGTATCCATGGTTTGGAGTATATGCGTCTGCTGTACAACGGCTAGGTCAAGCTAGCTGACTACGGCAGCAGTGAAGTAGGGACACTTACAGCCCGTTTTCCTAGTGACTTCGAAGCACACAGTGTAACCTTGCCAAGTGCGGTCACCATGGTACATGCGGCCCTAGAATGAGGGTCTGGAGACAGGCAGGCCTAAACAGCCATGAATACTTGAGGCTGCGCTTAGATCTGGACACACTACGCTAAGTACAGTGTCCTGAGAAGGAAGTAAAGGGGCCGGCGGGAGGAGCACCGAGGTCCAGGGGTGCGGCCCGGCGCAACCTTGCAGCCGCCTGCTGCCGCTCTTCCTGCCTCCCTGGCACGCAGTGCAGGCACCTGCCTGGCACACAAAGCCAGCCGCTGAGCACACTGCCCTCTCACCAACGCTGGGAGCCCATGCAGGGTCAGTGAGATAGAGAGGAAAGCACCTCTCCTTGCGTGGACTTAAATGTAGAAGACACGCGAGTAGAGACTGTTCCACCTGAGCATGGAGCCAGTTCAGAAGAAGCCAGGATGGAGCGACAGAAATCCTCAGGAACGGAATGAAGACCAGGACCAGACGACGCCTGATCCAGCTGGATGAAGCAACGGAGTCTGTTCTGGAGTAAATACTTTGAATGTGCAGTCACCTCTAACCAAGACTCCTGCCTCACCACAAGGGATGGTTGGAAAAAAGGAATTTTAAGGCTCCTTCAAGGCCTAAGATTTATGATTCAGGTGCCAGCTAGGCGAAAAAAGAAAGCCTTAAAGAGCAGGAAGATACTATAAACACCAGGCCAGGGAGATAGCTCGGCAGTCTAAAGCGCCTGCTTAGGCCTGCTTAGGCAAGCTCAGGCAACCACAGGAACCGCAGTCTGACCCCCGGCACCACATGCTGCATCAACCCCACCCCTAGGGCAGGCTGAGCTGAGCACTACATAAAGAAATAAAGTTTAAAAAAATAATAATAAATTTGGAGCTGGGGAGATAGCACCACAGCACAAGTGCCTGCATGGCAAGTGCAAGGTTGTGAGTTCGAACCCTGGTCCCGCAAAAAAAAAAAAAAAAA
>PVJA010008102.1:0-65821 GCA_004027025.1 Myocastor coypus
TGGGGATTTGAAGATGGAAGAGGAAGAAAACAACGAACTTCTCTCAGCTGACTCTGCTGACTCTCCTAAGGGCCACAGTGATCAGCTTGATGTCTCTGTGGTTCCAGGACAAAACAATGTCACAACACCTGAGCCTCCAGAAGAGGTTTCTGCAAATCAGAATGTACAACTCTGAAGAAAAACTGGCAAGACCTCCACCCCACACGTCTTCCCAGAGAAGCTCCCCAGCCAGAGGGGATAGGTTCAAGGGGCACAGAATCAGCATGCCCGTCTGGCTTCTGAGGGGGTACAAATGCTGGTAGTCCCTAAAGACCTGGCATTAATGGTGGCTGAGGAGCAGCCTTATGGGAGGGATGGAAGGAGGTAGGCTTGGAGAGAACAATTAGACTCAGGGAATATTTTAATTCAGGTTTTAGCATTATCAGAGAAATGAGACTTTATATAATAAAATGAAGGACTATAAAAAGCAAAGGTACCTGTAGACACACACACTTGTCCACTGAGACACAAAGCCACATGTACTCAGAAGATTGTGAACAAATAGGCTTTTGACTTACTACTCCCTTTACAAGGCTCAAAAGCCAAAGAGCAAGTGTTTGGATTGTTAAATAAAGTACAGTTTTGACTATGAAAAAAAAAAAAAAAAAAAAAAAAGAAAATCACCAGTTTAGACTGAGGAGTAGGGTGCTTCTCTAGCCGCTTGTTTGTGCTTCCCTTGCTGACTGTTAGAAGGACATGGGCTTGGATGCAGAATTCCCTAGCTAACTTGGGAGCTCACCAGGCTCCCCTGGGCTGGGATTCTTAGCTGCTTGGAGGAACAGATTCCTTCTCTGCTGACTTCCTGGGCCCCCACTCACCTATTAATTAATTAATTAATTAACCCACCCACCTACCCCATTCATTCATTCAACCATTCATTCATTCATTCATTCAGTCAGTCAGTCATTAATTCGTTCAACCATTCATTAATCCATCCATCCATCTGTCCATCCATTCTTCCATCTCTCTAAGAGCCAAGCACCAGGGGCCAGCCTTGCTGCAAGGTCTGCGAACAAGACTGAGTCTGTGCCCACAAAACGACAAATACTAAATATTCCTCTCCTAAGTGGGTGCTCCTGGATAAGATGAGGTCCCAGAGCATAAAATGACAGTTTAGTGGCAATGGAGGGTGAAGGCGGGAACACAACTTCCCCAGGGAGCTCAGGGAAGCTTCTGTAGAGACGGTAGTGATAAGAAGCAGGGAGGAGAGTGAGAGGAAAGGGCTCAGGCCCCAGGATCAGCGACACACCAGTCAGAGGATGGATCCGGGGAAACAGATAGTGTTCAAGGAAATAGCCATGCTAGGCAGGAAGGAAGAGGCTGGCCCGGCTCTGGGAAGCAGGGTGAAGACACAGTCTATGGCGGTGGCCCTGCATTGTCTGTCTTGCTGGCTGGGTATCAGGCCTGGCACCGGGCCCAGAACGGGGCTGGATAAATATTTGTTGCATAAGTGAAATGGCCCAAGAACACTTGAATGTGGAATGAGCCTTCACACTGAACTTAAGATTCACTCTCTCCTTGGAAGAAAAGCTTCTGCAGGTTGAGGTCCAATCTCCAGGAAAGGCAAATACTGCAGCCAAGAGGCAACCCAGGATGAAACACATGATTCATCCACCGGGGAGGAAGTCGCCCGGGTCTCCCTCATGGAAGGATGGCTCTGCAGAGTGATCTGTGTGCTTGGTTATTCGCTGAACGAGGGGATGAGGGATGGGTTATGACGAAGTCAGCTGCAGGCAGCAGCATAGACCCATTTCAGAGTTAAAAGAAGAAAAACTACACCAGTTGGGTATCTTCCCTGTGGTGGGTGATGGAGAGACAGAGGAATGTTGGCTCAGACCTCCCTGGGCCACGTTACATGCGGTGCGACCTTTGGCGAGTTACTTAATATCTCTGGGCTGCCAGTAGAACTCAAGGCAGTCAGCGTGTCTACCGACGAAATCATTTCAATAGCCCATACACAATTCCCAGCAAGTTGTGGTTTTCAGATATTGATTAACAAATTAAAGATTTCCCCACCCTGACTCCCCAATGCCTCTGAGGTCAGAAGAGCAAGTTTGGGATCTGGCCAGATAGCTCAGTGGACTAAAGAGCCTGTTTAGGCAGGATGCAGCAGCTGGGGTTTAATCCCCAGCCTGCTGTGCTGGGCCCACCCCTGGGGTGCACTGAGATGGCAATTGAGACTGGGTGTGGTGGTGTGTGCTTGTAATCCCAGCCCTTGGGAGGCTGAAAACAGGAGAATCACTGAGTCTGATCTACATAGTGAGATCCTGTACTAAATACATAAAAAAGAGCAAGTTTGGTTTTCTTGTGTCTTAGCTTTGTTTTGCTTGTCTTTAGAAGTTACTAATTCCCTGCTTGAGAGTTATTTCAATAAAACCAAAGGTTGGATGGGACCACAGGGTCTTACGAAGTCACCCAGAGGAGTCTTGTGGCTCTGTCCTTCTCATCTTTTCTCTGGAGAGACAGGGAAGCCAAGATGTGGCAGAGCTGAGCCGGTGCCTGGAACTTTGCAACTGACTATGGTCAAGTGCAAATCAAAGTGAGCTCAGAGGCAGCGGTCCCTGGGTCAGCCACTGCTGGGCACCCTTGCCATGAGCACACACGCTTTCCCATCCCCCACCCAGAAACTTCCAGAAGGGTCATCTTCCTTCATAGTGCCCTGTCCCCCAATGTCCTTATTATTTAAATGCACATCTGCTGATGGAGGGTGTTGAGCTGTCACTGCGGGCAGAGGCACCTGACAGGAAATTAATTTCTTAGTTTCTTATTAACTTTGAGGGGAGTCTCTGTGAGCAACACCTCCAGGACAAGTTCACCAGGGCTCTCAGCAATTTTAATATCAGACAGTGGCGCTGAAGCCTGGTGCATGTGCTCCCCTGACGCCTGTCTGGGCTGGCACTAGGCTTAGCAAACATCTCTGGAGCCAGTGGAAAATTCCTGGCATCGGAGACTGCAGCCTCTGGTGAAAACCGTGTTGATGGTGACAGGGAACAGGGAAGAGATAAAGAAACGCCGTGGTCTGTCACTGTGACACAAGAGGCTTCAGGGCTCCCGGAAGCCACAGTGGGGATCCCCCAGAGCCTCTCTCCATATGGCAGACCCTGTCTGGCTGGAGGGGAGCCCTCCCCTGCTAAGTCCCTGTCCCCCTTCCTGTTTGGCCCAGATCTGGGTCACAGCTCTGAACACGAGCTTGGCCTCTCCCCACTCCTGACCCTGAGTCTTCTGTCATTAGGTAGAGTTTCACCCTGATTCCCTGACTTACCCCATTCTCTCTGTCTCTCTCTGTCTGTCTCTGTCTCTGTCTGTCTGTCTGTCTGTCTGTCTCCCTGTGTCCTGCTGTCCCCCATCTCTGCTCCTCTGCTTCTTCCTCCTTCTCATTTACCTTGCACCTGCCCTCAGGACAACCTCCTCTGACACCTTTTTTTCCACCTGCTGTTCTCAAAGGAGATTTTGCCTTGGTCTGAACTTTCAGGTTCAATTTCTCAAGCAAAACTCTTTGCATCTCACTGAACTGCTCCTGAACTGTGTTTGTCTCCCAGCTAAAAATCAGCTGATTTCGGTCCTAGCCAAGGTTTTTCAGGGTGTCTGGCCTCTATAAATCATACCTACCCAGCCACAGACCTGACCTGCAACCTCCCTCCCCGTCTCCTCCCTCCCTCCAGTGTCTTGTGTATGGGACGCCTGCTCCAAGAGAGCTGGTGCAGGTGCAGGGATGGCTGAACACGGCCCTGCTCTCCAAATGCTGCTGGGCTCCGAGAAGCCATATCTCTCTGCATCTATATATCTGTACCCACTTGGCAGAAGTAAAGGAAAGTCCTGGGAGAGAAGGCAAGGTGAGGCAAGGACCCAGGACTGGGTCCTTATGTTTTCCACCTTCCAATCATGTCTAGTTGGAAAGACACCTGCCTCCATCTCTTCCCTGGGAGCAAAGCATTGTGGGAAAATCCTGGATGCCAGTCAGTCTCAAGCAGAATTTCTCAACCACACAATTATGGAGATTTGAGGCTGGTTAAGTCTTTGTTGTGGAGGGTTGTCCTGTGCATAGGAGGACATTTAACGGCATCTCTGCCCTCCAGTGCTTCCAGTGCTACTAAACGCCCGTAGCACTCTTCCATGGTGGTAATAAAAAATATCTCCAGAAATTGCCCAATGCTCCTTAGAAAGTAAAACCACTCCTGTTTGAGAATTATCAGGTTGGACAATGGCCCCAGGTCCTGCTCACTCTTCTATTGTCATGTCTCTCAACTTTCCAGACCTCAAAGGGATGGAGAAGAGTAAGACTGTCCTAAGATGGAGCATGAAAGGCTCAGTCTGGTTCTGGCCTGTTTGGAGGTAGGGCTCATTTTTTGGATACTGTTGGTTTTCAAAATGTGACTTTTTGAATGTGTTCCCCGTTAAGTAAGCTCATTCCATGGTATTACAGTAGATGTAGCCATACTGTCCCTTCTGTATTTATTCTACAGCAGACTACAATCCCTCCTGTGCAGCTACATGCCCCAGGGCCAAGTGTTTTCTCATGCCCCCAGGTGAGGCCTGCTTAGGAATAGGTATGTGGCCAGACCTGGAAGCAAGAGAGATATACAAGGGTCTCTGGGGGAGGTTTCTCCCACAGGCAGAGGGGCAGAAAACTCCATTCCTTCGTCTTTGTGAGGCTGACGTGTATCATGAACCTGGCCTAGGTGCAGCCACCTTGCTCCCAGCAGGAGCATGAAGCCACCAAGAAGGTGGCAGGGCACAGAGATGGGCAGAGCCAGGGTCCTTGGGCTCCAGGTTGAGCCTCTACATCTAATGACTGCCGCTGGAGCTCTCTGAGTAGTACATTGCTGAGGCCTCTCTGACATAGGGTTTCCTCCCAGGGGCTGCAATCTTTCACCATGACTGGTCAAGTAGCCATGGTAAAAGGCAGATGGTGAGTACAGGGACCTCAGAATCACCTCTTCATGGTTTCCCTGCCTTAGGGGCAACCAGTACAGCCTCACTGCTTCCCTGGCCAGGCCATCCTAAAATGTCCATTTGGGATGCAAATTTCTTGATCCAATTTGAATAAATCCCCCAATTCTTCTCTCAGTGTCTGAACTAGAATTAGGTAAAAAGAAAATTTATTATTTTTTTCCTGGGGAAAAAAAAAAAAAAAAAAAAACCAAGATGGCCCTAAATTGCAACCCAAATAACACGAGAGCTTCCAGACTGGCATTTGCAATTGGGCTGAGCTAACTTAATTCAATATCAAAGGAACAGGGAAGTATTTTAATTATCTCATTCTCATAATGGGAGAAGAGGTCGGTTCCATGGGAGGTAAACACCCAAAGCCACAAGGTTTTCATGTAAATTACAACATCCAACTTGAGCTGATGAGAAGAGGGGATGTTTCTTCCTGTTTGATGGTGTTCCCTGATGTGTGGCCTTTTCCTACAGCCATAAAAAGGCAGTAAATTAGGAAGGCACTGTAAAATATCATTGGAACCGGCTGGGATCAGCCACAAGGAGCCCAAGTTTCAGCCAAAGCCTTGAAAATGAGGGAGATGTGAACAGCCTGGAGTTAGTCTTTGGGGATGAGTTCTTGGGCTAGGAAGGAGGCAGACATCTCTTCCAAACATTCAGAGTTGCACACAGAGCAAAAAGAAAGGAGTCCCACAAGTGGGAGAAGTGGCCTTTTTAGGCCCTAGAGAAGGGTCCACCCCCCTCTCCCACAGAGATCTGCTGAGGCGGATGTGAACAGTCTGAATGAAGGTGGAATCTGATCTGGCTCCAAGGTGACTTGGTTGCAATGGTATCTTTCCATTGACCGAATGGCAACACTTTTTAGTTACTATGTGCTGGGCCCTGCGGGTGTGGAGGTAAAAGACAGAGCCCTTGTCCTTATGACCACATAAGGGAATGCAGTGTCCACAGTCTGAGGTGACCAAGGTCATCCAAGATGAGATGGAGGAAGGACAACTGACCACAGTGGAACAGTACCCAGGATGCCACAGGAGATCACACCTGGGAAACAGACTCAAGTCCCTCTGAGCACACCCTGTGGGTGTGAGGCAGAGCTGAGTTCTTGCAGGCATGGCCCTAGGAGGAGCTGCTTCCATCTGTGTATGATGCTCTGCTGAACTCCTATGGGTGTTAGAACGATCAGCCACACTTGGGAGTTTGAGAAGTGGCCTTGGGAAGTCAGGGATCCTGACACTGGTCCTGGCTTCACGTCATAGGCACCAGCCCTGGAATAGGGAATTATCTCCTTTTGCTCTGACTCCTGGCTCTGAGCTGGCAGTATGGACGCCGAGATATTTTTTTTTCTGCATTCCTTGGATTGTTTCACAGTCAACAGAGTTGGAACTCAAGAGTTGGAACTCCTCACTCAGAACATAAATCTTGAGTTACTGGTGTGCAATCTAAATCCTCAGGGGGATTCCATCAGAGGGATGTTACTATCTCTCTGTGTCCCCTCCTAGGTGCCTAAGAGTCCAGGTATCAGGGAAAGACACTACTCCAAGTCTTGGGTACCTCTGCAGCATTGAGAGTGTCTTTGCTTTGCTGATTCATGGCAGTGTCCCTGTCTATAGGGAAGATATTCTAAGGCCCCACTCTTGGGACCCTGAAACTGCAGACAGTATCACAAAACAAGAGGGATGGATGGATAGATAGATAGATAGATAGAGGCTTTCCTTAAGTGCCTGGTGGCATTGCTAGAGTTAGTCTGACCCTCCATGGTGTCCTTTGCATCACAACTTTTGCCTTTGGGAGCCATTGCTGAGTAAAATGAAGGCCACTTAAACACTTGATGTTGGGCATCTCATTACTTCCCTCAGTGCCAGGGCAAGACGCCTGACATCCACAGCTCAAGAAAGGAGAGGTTTCTTTTGGCGCACATTTCAGTACCTTGCTGGCTCACTCCAAGGCAGGAAGGCATCTCTGAGGGCCATGACAAAGGGATGTTACTCACAGCATGGCAGACAGGAAGCAGAGGAAGTCAAGGGAGGACTTGGGGAGGGGCTGGTACCCTTCCAGGCCACATCCTCAGTGACTATCTCTTCTGACTCCTAAGAATAGCTCTCCACAATCCTATCACCTTCCCAAAAGCCTCAACTTTGGGCTCATGAAGCTCCGGGGAGACTTCTAGATGTAAACCATAACACCGAGATAGCTGATCTGATAAGAGCAACAAAGCAGACTTGCACTGATGATAAGTATCTTTTGGGGCATGATGTGCTAGACAAAGGAATCTCCATATCATGGGTAGGAAAAGCCAGGTTGGGTGGGATTTCATTATACTCAGTGAAGTGTGTGACTTAGAACTTATAAATTGTCCACTTCTGGAATTTTCCACTTAATTCATTTTATTTTTGGAGCATGGTTGCCTGTAGAATAATTGAAAACTGAAAGTCGAATGTGGTTGATGAGGATTCCAGTCCTGACTTGGGGACCAGAGAGCAGAGAATTCAGACCCTCCAGAGGCTTTCCCCAAGCTGCAGGAGTCTTCTCATCCCAGTTCCAGGAAGGATACCCTGAGCCAATTCAGACAGAGTGGTGTCTACATGTTTGGAGCCAGCACAGAAGGGCCTGATAAGCTCCTGAAGCATCCCCCTGCTTCACCTGCTGCTTTGCAAACACACCTTTAAGCGTACTCCAGGGCTGTTGCCAAGGGATTTGGTAGGAGGCCCCTTCTAGTATCAAAGGACAAAATCTAGTGCCCCCCCCCAAGTGGGACCACCGCCTTGATTCCAGGACCTCAGACAGCCTCAGCCATCTCGTGGCTGGAAACGAAGGCCAAGCTCTGGAAGCGACCCAGAGCAAGTTCTCTAGGCTCCCAGCATCCTCGCCGCCCCCACAGGAAGGACAAATATGCAGAGGAGTAGCGGGTGCAGCTGCACCTTACCCTGGAGCTCAAGCCTCCACATCTTGGGGAAAACTTCACAGCAGATGACAACCTGCACAGCGCTGAGTTGTATTCAGAAGACAGATTTATAATAAACAGCCTTATTTTATAGAGGCCCAAATATTTGCACAAAAATGAGCCCTCCGTATAACTTGCTCCATTTATCTCCCTGCTGTCACCCAGTGTATCTTTCTATTTTATTACTTATTTTCCAGTTCCTCCAGCTTCTAAGCTCACCTCTCTCTTCTCATTTCCACTGCAGCTGTAATTCTGGTGGTCTGCATACCCTCTTCCTTTCATGCTTCTCCCTCTACCCACTTAGGTCCTCACCCACGCCACCTCACACGGGGATCTGGCCTCCCTGGAGCAGCCCCAAATTTTCTCCTGGACTCTAGGGAGCAGCAGGAACGTTCTACTGGATAAGGAACCCCATTCAAATACCCTCCCGTCATTCCCTGGAGGACAGACTTCATTTTCAGAACTCTGGACAGGGCTTCAATTTCAGCACTCTGGACAGCGCACCTCGCTGCCGTCGCTTTAACAGCATTGGCCTTGGGCTGGCCTTGCAGGCCTGGGCTGCCTGGCGCGGAGCCATTTAAGATGCTGATACCTTCCTGCCTCATCTCTTAGTATTTCTAGCAATATGAAGAAAACCCCAAGTGGTTTCTAACCTCCACGACTACCCAAGACATGGGCTCAATAATAGAGTGAGCAGTGTAGGAAAAAAGGAGCGATTTTAATTTCAAAGTTCTGCTGACATTCATCGAGTGCTCTCAAGGTTTATATAAACAGAACGCCCTGCTTGAAATATCACTTTGAATTCCGTGTGTGCAATCGCGCCTCTAATAGGCTGCTGTTTTGGTTTCTCTAGGCAATGTGAGCCATTGTGTTTTAATATTCAGAGGCACAAGGAAGCAAGAAAATTATAGCTGGGAAGCCCAGGCTTGGTTCTTCATCATCCAAGTTAAATTTGGCTGAATGGAGGGAAAATATCCTTTTAAAAGGGTGGTAAATGGGAATAATAATCTCTTGCATTTACAAAACTCTGTGTATTTTCAAAGGCCTCTCACATTCATTATCTTGTTAGATTTCCCCAGCAATCCTGCACAGAACGTACCACAAATAGATGGTTTGGGGCTGGATACAAGCAGGAGCCTGTCGTGGGAAATGGAGAAATGGAAACGGAGGGAGAGTAGGTGACTGGCGTGAGGTCATTCTGGGAGGGCAAAGTTGTGCGGGGCTGGCAGACGCCAGGCGGTGGTCATGCGGCCGCGTGTTCGTATGGGTTGTCTCCTCCCTTCCCCATTCCCCTGATCCCCAAGGTGACCTTTCACCTCTTCCCCCAGTAAACAGATCTCCAAGCAAGGCCAGAAGAATCCCTCATGAAAGCCTCATCTATTTTAGAAGAATTAAGGCCCAAAGCAGAAGGAGAGAGTCTCCCCCAAAACAGCATTTATCCTTTGCAAGAGTCACCTTTGGGCCAAGAAGTGCACTGCACCCAGGGCTGGCATTATTTCATAACTCTCACCGTGGTTCAGTCTTGTTTCACAGGTTAGAAAACCCACACCCAGAAGATTCCTGCCAGTCGGTATTTGGGCCAAATCCACCCTGAACAGCCCGGCCCAGAACCCAGGTCCTTCATCCCCAAGACTCATGCTTCCTGTTGGTCTCTGAGAACAGTTTTCAGCATGAGACAGCAGAGAGCCCTGAACTAGGTGGGACAGGAAGTCTGCTTGGCCCCTGTGTCACTGCTACACTCAGAGCCTCAGCTGCTCCTGGGAGTGGGACCCAAGCCCTGAGGGTTCTGACACTCTGAGTCCCCTGAGCCTGGCACTGCCCTTGCTCTTAGGGATGGAAACCACTGCTCTGTATCCTGCTCACAATCCAGGCATTTGTGCCACATTGCAATCATTCCAGCAAACCAGCTGTGGTATGGCTGAATGAATAAACGAGGGAGTGAATGGATGATGAATGAATGGAGAAAGTCTCGTTCTGCAGGTGTGAAGGGGGGCGCTATGCGGCAATTCTGAGCAGAAGACGCTGCAGCTCCCCCAGCTCTTACCAGGTGATGCAAAGCAGGTGCAGCTTGGGCCCGAGCTTCCAGGGGTCAAGGTGAGGGAGGAGGGGGGAAAGCGGGAGAGTAGTGGGGGTACTGGGGACTCATCAGATAAGCCTGATTTGATGTTTCCAGTCTAGCCAGGGCCGGGCAGGTTGATGGTAGATTATTCCAGGCTCTGTCACTGGGGGTGGCGTCATTTATAGGTTCTCTAAATTTGTTACTGTTGATAAGAGTGACGAGCCATAAACATCCCCCAGTAAGGAATGTTAATAACACGGGAGGCATTTTTAAAGTGGTGGCTTTGGGGAGCCTTCAGTGTGTTGGTGGCAATGGGCCGGCGGCTGTCACCATCATATATCTGGGAAGCAATTCTGGGAAGGTCAGGCGGTGACTCGATTGTCATTACCTACAAAATATTTCAATTTTCTGGAATAGAGACAGCTCGGGCAGAGTGAGTCCTCATCTCTTCTTGTGTTTCCCTGTTTGTCTCTGGGGTCCGAGTCCTGCGTGTGCGGAAGATGGACATGAATAGGAAGTGTGGGCGGGAATGGGGTGCTGCCTGCCTGAGCTCTGACCAGGGTGCGGGGGGCAGGGAGAGGGACATGGGGTGAGGGAAGCTCAAGGCCCAACCACCCTTGGCCTCCACTACTTTGCTGCAGCCAGAGTGTCCCCTGGACACAGCTTGATGCTCTGTCCTTGACCCTGTGTTCCTATCCTCACCTCTCCTGCTAGTGGCCTCTGTGCCAGCTGCCCCCCACATCCAGCCTGCACCCTCGCATCGCTCCCCTCCCCCTTCAAGCCTGTGCGGTGGATTTGATTCATCTGGCACTCAGGCACGGACCTTCCTCTGCTATGGCTCCTTTTCCCTGGCTTGGCAGTGGGGCTTAAATCTTGTTCTATTTAACTTGTCCCCAATTTGTCACCACCTCCTTGTGGGCAAGGACTGTGCCATACACACTTCTGCAGGTCCTGCACAGCTGGTGGCTACCTCTGCACCTCCTGCACCCTGTCCCTCAGGGCTAGGCTGACCCTCCAACTGTCCTCTAAGCCTCGGCTCTGGTTCCTCCCTGTGGGAGCCACCTGGGCTGTGCTGAGACCTCTCCTGGCTGCTTCTGGACCATCCTGGACTAATCATCGTCCCAGGCTACGCCTGCCATTTGCGAGCCTCCTCCCTCCTTTCTGCTCAGCCTGGCATATTGCCAGGCACGGGGCTAGTACCGAATAAAGGAGCGGACAAATGGCAGGGCCCTGCGGGGATCAGCGAGGACTCTGGCTCTTCCCTGTTCCGGTTCCTCAGGAAATGCTGCCTGCGTGGCCAGATGCCAATGCTGATGCCCAGCACTGGGTACTTCTGGGTCAGACACACACTCCTAGGGACTTCCTGCTTGTCTCTCCCTCGCCCTGGAACCTGCAGGCCACAGGTCTGCTTGGGCTCCTGCTGATGCTGTGGTGAGGGTGTGAGAGACCTGTGAGACAGGTCCCTATCTTTGAGAAACAAATGCCTGGAGCAGGAGACAAGGCTGTGGACCTGGGACCCAGCACAGCACAGGCTGCTCTGGTGCCCACCTAGGCCAGGCCAGGGTCTCCCTGACTCAGTGGTGGACACTGCCCATTTCCTGCACTGCCTCCTGTAACTCAGACCCTTCCCTGAGAGTAGTCTATTCAGCTGCACCTCCATTCAGAGCCCTGGCTGTCTGCCTGCCTGCCTGCCTGCCTGCCTGCCTGTCTCTCTCCTCCCCTCCCCCCTCCCTCCGTTCCTCCCTCCCTCCCTCCCTCCCTCCTTCCCTCTCGCTATCTCTCACAGTTGCCCTAGGAGAGAAGAATGGGCTAAGCAGTGCAATCATCTTAACAATCAGTGCTCTTGTGCAAAGCATCCATGGCGCATAAAATAAAGTTTTAAATAAACACGTAAAAGCCTGCCCCACCCCCCACCCCATCCCAATACTGACTCTGCACCAGCAGGCTTCCCCGGTGGGCATCGTGAACCTACACACTCCCACCCGGCCCATGGGGGGTTTCTCCCTGGTTCACGCAGCATTGACTGGGCCCACTCTGAAGATACAGGGACAGGAGGACACGCCACAGGGAGGCGCTTCATCCAGGATCTCACAGGAAAGAGCAGAGCTCAGCTTCCATCATTGCTACACCCGCGTCCCTTGGGCCTCGAGTCTCGTGTCTCACCATGGCTTCACTGGGACCCGGCGCCTGCCTTTGTCTCCCTTTTCAGGCTTTGTCTTGTGCTAAGAGGGCTGCCAGGCCCTGGCCTGCGCTGAGAGGGTGCCTGGCTACACATGCAGGACAAGGCCCTGTCTCCTTGGGGCTGGGGCTGTGGAGGACTCCCAAGACATTTAGAGAAGAAAGGAAAAGCCACAAACTTCCCTGCTGGGGCTGAATCCTGCTTCTGGGTGGTTGGGATGGAGACCTGTTGTGATCACTCAGAGAGGTGACTTCTATATATATATATATTTTTTTTTTAACAGGAGCTGAACTCAGAACCTGGCAGGTGCTGTGCTGATGAGCCATATCCCTGGCCAGAGCGGCAGCAGCTCTGAATGTTTCTTTTCCTGCCGCGTGCCCCGCAACTGTGGCCCACTGGGTCTATGCTGCTGTGCAGCAGACTCAGGCAGGAAAGGCTATAAAGGCCAGAGCTGGAGGACAGAGATTTAGCCCTGCAGGAGGAAAGCAAGGGCAAACCAGCAGGTGGCGGCCAGTCGGCTACCTGCACACACTCGGTCCTGTCCGACACAGGATCTGCAGTACTCAGCACGTCTCTGTCAGTTCCTTTCCTTGGCTAATTTTCATCAAGCACAAAGTCAACAGCAGAAGACAGGACCAGGAGCCGGGCACCAGGCAACAGTGGAGAAGATCCCTCTGCCCACCGGGGAGCCCAAGGAACGAGGGAAAGGGTGGGATCCAAGTGGAGCCCCAAGCCTTCCCTCTGAGTCCGGTCCCTAAGGTTGCTGCGTGCCGGCCTAGCTGTGCGGTGTCTGGGAGGCCTCTCCGTGCGTCCCCCACCCTGCCAGCCGTGTACAAATCCGTGTTCATGTACAATCTTCCCTGGGCTGTGCACACTGGGAAGGGGCCTGGGTCTGTGCCCCTCAAGGTTCCCCACCTAGAATGCTGTTAAGAACGGCCAGAGAGGCTGGCACCAGGTGAGGCCACCCCATTCCTGATGGGGACTGCACACACAGGCTGACCAAGCATAGCCCTGGGCCCCTCTTCCAGGGGAAAAGGAGATGTGGCTTCAACACGTTCAGACCTTTTATGTCACAGAGAGACCAGGACTGGTGTGCGTGTGTGTGTGTGTGTGTGTGTGTGAGCGACGGATGCTAACAGCTACATTTGCAATGCATCCAGGAGCTGTCACCTTCACCCCTTGGTCCCCTGGGGGAGAAGTGTAGGCAGGGCTTGAGCGCTAACAGCCCCCACAAGGTCATTGCTTCATGCACATGGTGAAAGCCACGCCCCTGATGTCCTGCTCCCCTGGCCTGGCTGAGTCTTGGGCCTCAGGGAGGGTCCTAGCACCCTGAACAATCTGGGGGCCGGAAGGCAGGGTCTGGATCCCCCCTGCCCTTGCTGAGCAGCCTGCCCTTCCGAGGGGCTTTGATTTGCTGTTAACCCAAAGTTGAGCAGAGCCTCATGAATCATTCATGAAGCTGCTCCAACGAGATCATTATTTTGAGTGTTGAGTGTCAGGAAAACACTGTCTGACGGGTAAACATGATGTCTGATGACAGAGCAGCCGATGGGGTGACCTGGCAGCTGGGCACCTGCCATGCTGCTGGGAATTTTTAAACATTTAAAAAAAAAAAAAAAAAACCCAAGCTCCGAGGAGAGCAGTTGCTCATCAGAACCCCATGGAAGGCAGGCAAGGTGCAGGTGTTGGGGCACAGGGAGAGGACAGAATGTCCCTGGAGCTCAGTGGGCTGGCCTCTGATGGGGAGTGACTGAGTGTCCAACCCTGCGGGGGGTTCAGTGGCCCCTGCAGCCACATGCCACCTCCTCCAGGGCACAGCTCCTGCCCTCTCCTTCTCTGGGACCTTCCTAGCAGCATGTCCTTGGGGGTGGAGCCAGGTAGGGCTCTCGCCCCATCTGTCCACCCTGGACATGCCAAAGCCCGGCCTCTTCTTGGTGATCCCTCCCTCCCTTGTGTATCCCTAGGCTGGACCTGTGGCTGGCCGAGGCCCTGGGGCCCCATGGAGCATCTGGTGTGTCGAAGCCACTTTCTAGCAGATGACAGATCGTCGATAGCCTCACTACCTGCATTATTTAAGCGGAACAAGGTGAGTCCTGGCTGCACCTTGGAGCTCAGATCAAATTGATGGCCAGAGTGGATGCAACAAGCAATTAAATTTTCTAAAGAAAAAAAAAAAAAGCCACCAGGGAGAACGACATGGGCCAAAAAGAGTCCTGCTGGCAGAGTCAGGGATGGGTCCCGGCATTTCTCTCGGGCCTTTTCCTGGTCCTTTGAGCCATGGCTCTTTGCGGGAAGCTGGATGTCAAGAATAAACACCTGGTCACAAAGGCGCCCCCTCTCTGAGCATTCCCCAGACCCAGGCCCAGCAGCTCTGCCCCACCTCTGCCTGTCTGGCCCCTGCAGACAGGTCTCCTAGTAGTACCTTTTGCTTCCCTGTCTACTCTCTCCCTCATCTCCCTTGAGTGACTGTCACATGCTTGCTGCCCTCCCGCCAAGTCTGCCTGGTGCACACCAGTCAGCATCTGAGAGCTCAGTCAGAGGTGGGGCAAGAGGGCAGACTCCCACTGTGGGTCAGGGGCAGCAAAGACAGAACATCGGTCCCTGTGGGGGCCAAGGCAGCCAGGAAACATCAGCTCCTTGACCACACTAAGAACAGGGCTTACAATGAATCACGACAGCTCAGAGATAGAAAGACTCTTTCTGGTCTTCCAGCTTCCCATCTTGCCAGCCCAAGGACACTGTCTGTGACACCTGGAGGCTCCTCTTTCTGCACACTGACAGGGACAGAGGCCTTGCCCTCTCTCCACATTACCCATCACCAAAGGCCAGTGTGGGTTGCTACAAATTCTTGTTTAACTTGAGTCCAAATTTTCTTCCCTAGAGAATCTACCAAGTCTTTGTGTTCTAGACTCAGAAAATAGGATTCTTTAGGATTCAACAGTTCTTCAAAGACTTGAAGGCAGATTGATGTCACTAACCCAGTCATGCTTTCTAATATCCATCAGCCCACCTATCAACTTGCTCATGATTTATATCTAGAAGTTCCCTGAAGCCTTATGCATGCTTAGTGGGGCTTTAGGGAGGTGGCTGGGTTGTGGCTGTGGTACCGGATCACTTATATGTGATATTAGATTATCCGCTACTTGGTTTAGCATGGTTCTGGGTACAGATGATTGATTGCTGCAGAAGGAAGATCTATCCTGAGTGTCGGTGACACCAACCAATAGGCTTGTAGCCTGCATGGAATAAAAAGAGAAAGGAGAAGGAAGTCTGCTGCTTCCTGCTGGACACACCATGGACCATTTCTCCCCTGCCAGGCCCTCTGTCATATTGCCTGGTCTTGCAGCGAGTCACCTATGAGCTGAAACTGGTACAAATTGAGCTAAAATAAACCTCTCCTTCTTTAACTTGTTGATGTATATTGTGTCTCAGGAATGAGAAATGAATTAAGAAACATGCCTACCTTCCCACCTGTCCACCCCCATCCATCTACCCATTTATCCATTGGTCCATTCATCCATCCACCCACCTACACAGCCACCCACCCATCCACCCATCCACCCACCCACCCACCCATCCATCCATCCATCCATCTACACAGCCATCTATCTATCTATCTATCTATCTATCTGTCTGTCTGTCTGTCTGTCTGTCTGTCTGTCTGCCTGCCTGCCTGCCTGCCTATCTATCTATCTATCTATCTATCTATCTATCTATCTATCTATCTATCTACCTGTCTGTCTGTCTGTCTGTCTGTCTGTCTGTCTGTCTATCTATCTATCTATCTATCTATCTATCTATCTATCTACCTGTCTGTCTGTCTATCTATCTATCTATCTATCTATCTATCTATCTATCTATCCATCCATCCATCCATCCACCTATCCACACATCTACCCATCCACTCAGCCATCCACCCACCCAAACTCATCAATCCATTTACTTAGCATTTATTTACCTGTTATCCTCCCACAAATCCAGCCAGCCAGCCATCTGTCCCCTTGTCTTCCCACCCCTTCAAACACATATTTATTCATCTGCCTATCTCCTACTTACTTACCTAGTCATCTAGGCACTCACCTACCTGACCTTCCATCCATACACTGATCCAACCATCCACACAACCATCCTTCCTTCTATTTCACATATTGAGGACCTGTTTGTTATGTATAAATTTCACTCAGGGCAATGAAGACACAGCTCCTGGCTCCAAGGAGCTCACTGGCTAGATGTTGAAGTGGAGGGAGCCAGAACCAGGTAGTAACCTGTGGGTTCTGCTAGAGGGGTGCAGACTCCATCTACAGTTCCTGCAGACCAACACTAGCAGTTTCCTCCCTAGGCATCACAAGTCCGCCAGACCCTCCCGCCACACACCTCCAATGGTTCTGGCTCAGGACACCGTCCTCTCCAAGCATAATGCCTAGATGACACGGGCACTGTCTGGTCTTGCTACCGTTCTCACCTCCAGGCTGTGGGAAGCCCCACTCCACGGCAGAGAGGAGGGGCCTTTAGCACTGAGGGGCTGGCAGGGCAATCTCTCTTAGGGTCTGAGGCTGGGTGGGAACTGTCTCCTCACAAACACATCTCGGGGAAGAGGAAATGCTTGCACCTGGAACTTGAAACTCTTTTCTCTGAGCCCGTCCACAGTCAATACCTGGTGCTTTTCAATGCACCAAAAAGCATTTCAAACAAGTCCCTCGTGGGCTCAGTTGGGAAGTTCTTTTGGCCACTTAAAATCTCAGCCTCTGAACATCAGGCACGCTGGCGGTAATTGTTCAAGAATATCAAATGAAAGAGGATACAGCAAGTTTCTGGTTATTTATCAGCCATAGATAGAGACTACTTTTCATCATGCTGAGCCTCAAGAAAAGATAAAAGCAGAATTGATCTGAGCCTCTTGAGGGAATGGTGTGTGTTGTTGGCACACAAGTGTCATCTTAAAGGAGCTGTTCCCAGCCCCTTGGGTGCTGAGGCAGGTGCTAGGCTCTGGTGCTGCCCTGACATTGCTCTGGAGAGGCTGCAGTGGCCTTTGACCTTCCGCATTCCTGTTGCTGCTTCACTGGTTGCTCACAGAGTCACCCGTCAGTCTGAGCTGGCAGAGGGACTGGGCACCTGGCAGTGGGTGGGATCTTGTCCCAGGGCTGCAGGTGCCCCATCTGGGATCCCTGCTGGCTACACAGGCCCTCCTCTTCCCAGGCCAAGTGGGGCACCCTCCTCATTCTCTGCCCAGGGGCCTGGCTGGGGTCATAGGATGCAGAGCCCTTGCAGACAGCTCCTAGGTAGGGTACATGATTTGGGCGGAGTCCCTGGGCCCTGGGAGCCAGGTGCCAGTGGAGGATGGTCATGGCTCCTGGCCATGGCTCATAGAACTGCTCAGTCTTAGGAAACAACTTGACCAGGTCCTGAGTCCAGTCTCGCTATGGCTCTGCGGGTGGCTTTTTAGAAGAGATTAATATTTAAATCCATATACTCTGGGTTAGCAGCTCCTCCTCTGTGAGGCTGCAGGCCTCCATCCACAGAAGGTCTTAAGAGAGAGGTGGAGGGTTGGAAGGAAGGAGTTAGTCGTGGATGGGTGCTCGGGCTCCCACCTCTGCCCCATGCTCTCCAGGGCTCTCCAGGCTCTCCAGCTCTATTCTCTCCTGCTGTGGCCAAGTGAGCCAGTTCCTAAAACACAGCTCCTCCTCTCCCTCTGCCTTCTACCTGTCTCCATCTCTCTGGTCAGTTCTGCTTCTCTGCAGCACCCTGACTCTTACAGCCCACTCCCCGCAGCCCCGCAAGAAACCCACGCCTGGTTTCAGACGCCCTGGGAGACACACAAGGCTGCCCAGCCCAGAGCTACACTCTGTCTTACTTCCTGTGCAGCTCTGGGAGCCAGAATCAACAATCAATTAACCAGTCGATAATGAGAAAGGATCACAATGCTCCCTGCACCTATCGGGTGTTTGTCCTGGCAGGTCATCGAGCTAGCACACCCCCTGTGTCATCTCATCCTTAGGCCAACCCTCAGGGACAGCTTCCATCACTGCCCCCTTGTGGAGCCAGGAAAAATAAATGGATGCTCACAGAGGCCAAGCAACTTGCCTGAGGCCAAGCGCAGCTGGTAGCGGACTTGAAGCTGCCTTTATTGAGATCTCTGCCCACGGGCTGGTTCTTGCCATGGTGTTTATTGGGCAACTTCACAGAGCACAGAAGGGTTTCAGGACAAGTGGGTGTGTGGGTGGCATCTAAGGACACATAGTATCAAGTTGCCAACCAAGGGTAAGGGGAGAGCCGTGGAGAGATAGTCCCTCTCACTGGGCCAGGCCTCCTATGTCCCAGTCTCCAGGGTCCACTAGGGGGCGACAGCGTGCCCCAGGCTGACGGTTCTGTTTCTTCCTGAACTATTGAGCACATCTCTTGTCAGTCTCGGCCACAGACACAGCTGTGGATGGAGACAAGATGAGAATGAAATCTACAAAGTCATATCAACTGGAGTGCTTTTCCGGCACATGGCTGCCCAGACAAAAGCAAAAAAGCCTGAGAAGCGTGGTCCTTGTGTATGAGAGGTGTGGCTGTGTGCCAGCCCTCACGGGAACAGACTGCGCAGAGCTCCGAGCACCAGGCCTGCAGGTGGGGAGAGGGTGCATAGGGTGTGAGCAGGGCTCGCTGCAGGTGGGGCAGGAGGACCAGGTGGTGTGGGCTGAGCCAATCAGCTCCAGCTGCCTTAGCACACTGCGCCACGGCTCAGCTCTGCCTCTCCCATCCCCACGTGGGCACCCAGGCTGCTGGCTGACTGCCCACCCACCTGGAAGAGCAGAGGGGCACAGGGGAGTGGGGAGCGTGGGTGGCAGCCATCAGGCCCCCAAGACATTAAGGGAAGCCCAGCACTGGCTTGTCACTTGCTATGTACAAGGACAGCCAGTCGTGGTCCCTCTAGACCTGCTGATCCCACCTCTTCTCGGACCCCTGCCTCCCTAACAGGACCCCTGCTTCCCTGGCAGACTGCCAAGGCTGCTCTGTCACCGCCTCCCTCTGACTCTGAAACTAAAACTATACTGATGAGGGCATTGGAGGGATAGACTCTTTTTTTGTGTGTGTGGTGTCAGAGATTGAGCTCAGGACCTTGTGCTTGTGGCAACTGCTTATCCTACTGAGCTATCTCCCCAGCCTCCCCACCTTTTTTTTTATTTTGGGGAAGGGTCTACAGGGTGTTCAGGGTCTCACTACTAGATCGAACATGTAGTGATCCGCCTGTTTACAGCCTCCCAAGAGCTGAGATTACAGGTACGTGTCACCACACCCAGTCTCAATTGCAATCTTAGCATGCCCCTGGGGCAGGGCCAGCATGGCAGGCCCGAGGATCGAATCCCCAGCCCCTGCACCTGCTTGCAGGTGTTTTAATCCACTAAGCTATTTGGCCAGCCCTCGGCCAAATAGGGTTTGGGGACAGACTTGATGGAGTCCCAAAACCACCCCAGGACACCCCCAATACTCAGCTACCCTGAGTCCCCAAAGGTCCCAGACAGCCTGACTTTAGGAACCCTGCAGTCCCCTGAGAATCCAGGAACAAATCCAACCCTACTCTGCCCAGGAGCTCTGGGACTGCACCTTGTCCAGGGTTACCACGGTCCGCTGGACTGAGCTTGTGGTTATGATGAGTCACAGGGTTGCTGTGACACAGAAGTGGGGACACAGGGCTGGCAAGATAGCTCGGCGGTCTGAAGCGCCTGCTTAGGCAAGCTTAGGCAATCGCAGGGACCATGGTTCGATCCCTAGCACCACATGCTGCACCAGCCCTGCCCCCAGGGCAGGTTGAGCCAGCCATAACATAAATAAATAAAGCTAAAAAAAAAAAATCCCTAGAAGTGAGGACACATGCTCTGTAGGGGCTGAAGGCTGAGGGCACAGGGGCAAGAGAGTGGCACTCGGATCCCCAGAGCTCCGCCAGCTGGGGCACATTGGTTGCCTGTAGTAAAGCGAGGCTAAGCCCCAGCTTCCTCTTCACTAGCCTGGGTCTTGGCTTTGCTGTCTCTAAAATGGGGACAAGAATGCCAAGGCTTTCCCCGTAGGGCTGTCGTGAAGATCAGGTGACGCCGTAGCAGGATTCCTTGAGAACATCTGGGCTGGGTGCTCGGCAGTGTCACAAGAGGGGACGGCTTCCAACCTTCTCCATCTCAAGAGGAGCCAAATTAAGGTGCCACGTTTGTGTATTAATATTGCTATAGATGGGAGGATTTAAATAGCTTTCTAAAAGGTATTTTTAAAAACTGCTTTCAGGGCTCTGCGAAAAGGCTCTCTGCCTCACTTTGGCATCTCTGCGGCTGCCAAAAATACTATGGAAATTACTGAAATGCAGTCTAGGTCAGCTGTTCAGGGCCTGCCAGCCTCCTCCGATGCTCTGAAAACCAATCCTATTTGGCCAGGGACACGGGCAAGAGCTTGTTCCAGGCAGGGTGACAACTGGGAGCCTTAGCAGCAGGGCTGGGAGGGCCCCTTGGAGTCTGGGGCCCATCCAGAGATACAGTTTGGGGAACTGCACTACAGACCCTCAGGCCCCTCTCTTCTCTTCAGGGGTGATGCACCCTGCAGCTGGGTCCTACTCCCCCCACCCCCCCGGGACTCAGACTCATGCCTGGAACATGTGCTTCAATGTCTAGGTCTGGATGGCTGAGTAAGGGAGTGCTTGGTCCTGAGCTACACCGTTGCAGGTCCTGCCTGTGCCACCAGCCCCACGCCCAGTGCCTGGGGCCTGACATTTATGTCTCTGAAGTCCAATATGCTCCTTGATGGCAACACAGTCAAAGGGGAGCTTTCTACCCTTTGACCTAGTCCCTGCTCTTCTGGGAGTGTGGTCAGGCCACCTCCTCAGTGCTCCACACCCAGAAACATCTTCCATGTCACAGAAACCATTATCGAGTGCTGTCAACTTTGTCTCCAAACACATCCTGACCTCTGCCTTCTTTGCCTTGTCTTCCTTCCACTGGCTCTGGGCCATTCCCTGTCCTCTGATGCGGTCCTCCAGCTGTCCTATAGATTGCCACCCCATCCTCTGCACTCACTTTGAGTGACCCCCCAGGCCCTGTGCACCACCCCCAGGCTGGGTCCCTGCAGCTCCCCGACCCTTATCCTGCCCTCTGGCTCCGACTACTTCTCTGTCTCTTTCTCTTTCTTTCCAGCCCCGATGGCCTTGCACTGCTGGTCCCTCTCTCTAGAACATTCTTTCCCTAGGGCCCTATAAGCTGCTTCTAGGTCACCCTACCACAGCCCATTGCCACCTGCCTCGATGGCCTTTTTCTCATCTCATAGGCTAGGCAGCTGCTTTGCATGTAGTGTTGAACATGTGTCTTTATGGGGACATGGCACTGAGCCAATCTTTGGTGGCCAGATCTTGGTGACTGTTTATGTGTGGCTGAGGGCCTGTCCCGGGCTGTGCTCTCATCCATCTGTGCATCTCCTAGTCGCCTGGGGTTTCTCCACCTAGCCTGGGCCAGCAGAACTCTGGTCTGGATGAGCCCCTAGTAGCTGAATCCGAGCCTGTGTCACCAGCCCAGAATGGAAAGGGCTTTAAAAGGCCGCTGCAGAATGGCCTGAAGGATTTGGGAACGCAGGCTCCAGAAGCCCTGCTGGCCCACTTGGGTAAGTCCCTTGGTTTCCAGCACCAGCCCGAGCTAGGGGGCAGGACTGTGCTCCCCACAGCCTTATCCAGGCTTAACCTCGGGCTGTATTTCTCGAGGTCACAGCATCTGGTCCTGCACAGATGTTTGATGGATGGGCTCTGTTGTGCTTGTCACTGTTGTTGTGGGTGTTTGAGGGCTGGGAAGGGTGACACATAACACCTATATTCCAAGAAAAAGGTCCTTGGAGGTCCTGGTCGAATTCAGATATCAGGACATGCTCGATGGGCCCACACCCAAGGCTGGACTGGCATCCCCAAAGGCAACCAGCACAGTGACACCCGGACACAGGTGTGGGCAGCTTGCAAGGCAACCAGGCCTTCCTTCCATGTGGCTCTGTGTCCTTAAGAGTCACCAAGGGACCCCAGCAGTGCTGGTCCATTCCCATGGCTCTGGGAAGGTTTTTGAGGTCCCTGCAGTGAGGCAGGCCCTCCGCAGCAAGGTGCTGCATGGCAGGTCCCCAATCTGGTCATCAGGGGAGGGGTGTGGGCTGGGGAAGTTTCTAGACGGAAGACTCGGATGGTGCTATCCTCAAGCCAGGTGAAGGGGACAGGAGCGTGGAACAGCGTTAGAGGCAGAGGAGCAGCCAGGACAAAAACCGTGGGCTCAGCTTGCTCACTGGCTGGAAGTGGAGGGAGGGTAGGAGGGTAGTCTGCCTGGGTGCCACGTCAGAGAGGGACAGGGCCACAGGGGCCAGGAAGAAGGCAAACTTTGGGTGGACTTGCACCAGAGTCATAGCCTAGGTAGTACCCGTCTCGGGAGTCCTGGGTTGTCCTTGCGGCCCCTGGCCCTGGCATGGCAGTGTTTCCCACCTGGAAGTATGAGCCCCTCCCTCCCCGCCACTCAATCCGCTTCAACTATGAAGAACTGATTAGAAGTTTTAATTGTTTCTGGGAAACTTTGAGGCCTTGGAGCGGCATGAAAAGGGCTTCTTTAAATGTTTTACAATAACGGTCTGTTAACAAATTCCAGACTTAATTTATCTGAGAACTTGTTAAAATTCCCTCTGTGCAGCCACCAAAGGAATGCGCTTTTGAAGTCATTTACTTACCAATAAATTACAATGGTCTGAAATCATTAGCAGAAAAGTAAATTGTTTTAATTGATCTGAACTTCGTTACGACCCAGGGACTTGGTTCCTGTGCAACTGCGCTTTCTAAAGGTCTAAAATAACAAATTAATCTCGCTTGAATCCTGTCATCTTGGGCTTGATCCTTTCTCTCCGAGACTCGGGGAGAGAAAGAATCAATGGTGGGAGCTGGGCTTGGCACACGGCCCCTGCGTCAACCCACAGATGCTGTGGTCTTGGGGGGCTCTGGTTCTCAGTTATTCTCTGCATTACGGAGCAAGGGGCAAGCCTCAGGGCAGCTCCCCGTTACTGTCCCTGTTGTCCTGACTCATGGTCACGTGCTTTATAATCAGGGAGCCACGTGTTCACACGGGGCACCTGCACATTTGGCAGGTACAGTGTGCACGACTGTAGAAGCAAGAGCAAAGGCCAAACCCAAGTAGTTTTCTGTCCCGTAAAGGTAGGAGTCACTCTGAAAACCATCCTCCGGCCCCCTTGGCCCTTGCATGAGCATCACAGAGGACTTACGCAAACTAAGATGGAGACAGCTTTGCTGGGTGAAGAGGACAGAAATGGTGCCTGGCTGTCTGCTATCTGTAAAAGAGGCTTGGTCTAGGGACCTTGATTCCAAGGCTCCTCGGAATGGCCTGCAACGCATGCTATACAGCAGCACAGGGGAACCTCTCTCCCTGGGCTTCCCCACGGTCAGAGCCTGACACCCAGGGTCTGGTGACAAAGGAGCCAGTTGCTTTGGAAGCAGGACCATGACATGACTGCAGCTGCACTTGGAGTGCTGACTGTTGGGGGCAGGGAGGTGGGAGGCCAGGGTGGCTGTCCACAGCCACCACCCCAAGTATGGCCAGTGGGTAGTGCTACCACCAGCTGTAGCCTTCAGGGGCTGGCGGCCAGGCCAGAGGTCCTAAACCACAGCCTGTGTGCGTAGCTGCCAGCCCACGAGACAGCTGCAGGAGCTCCAGAGCTCTTATCCTTAATTCTCCAAACTACTCCTGGCCTGGTAATATTGAGACGAAGGATGGTGCAAGGTGGGGGTATTTAGGGTCCACTGGAACTGCCCCAGCCTGTGCCTGAACCTCTCCTCCCCTGTACTTAAGCTGGGCTCTCCAGGGGACCCAGTATGAAAGATCAGATACCTTGTAACTGTGGGAGACACAGACACACTCCAACTGTGGGCCTGACCTCAAGATATAAGAGACGACAAATGTGCTCACATGCCTCCCTAGCAATGGACATCAGGGACTGATATTCGGTATAGGTATCCATCACTCTGAAAAAGCCAGGAAGAGCCAGTAACCCAACCCCCTGCAGGAAAAGTCCACTCTGTACTCATGTCTGCTTGCTACGTGACTGGCTTCTTCATTCGACCCTGATTTAATCAATTTTAGCTGAGCAATTATGCTTGGAATCTTATTGGCTGGCCATAGTTTTGTCTTACCTTGCAATTTCCCATTTTCCCCCACTGTGGACCCGCCTCACCTAGTGCGTTTGCTCTGTAAAAATCCCTAGCAAAGGCAGGGTCTTTGGCAACCGGCTTGGGTGGCCTTTCTTCCTCCAATAAATATATTCTGCTCTTAATCTCCGTGGTTCCTAAAGTTCATTCTTCGATTCTAGACAACACGGACTCACTCTAGGTATCTTTCAGGTTGGGAGTGTCTTTCCCCTGTGATGTGTTGCCCTGTCTGCTTAAGAGTTGTCCTTCCTCCGATTGTTTCCAGGTAGGGCTCAGAAGGGGCCCTGGCCGTGGACTCCCACCATGGAGGACACAAAGCCTCAGTGTCTGAGGTCTGCTAAACCCTCCCTGAGGCACCCAGATTTTCAGGGTAGGAACGGTGGCTTATACTCTGGGGATCCCTCATCCTAACCCCAAGGAGGAGAGCGCCTGTGACACCCTGCCCTGGCAGATAGGGCTGTTGGATGTCAGGAGTAGGGTCCAAACCCAGCACCGGGCCCTTCACTTTCAGTGCTCGGCTTGCCCTTGCCAAGCTGGGGTGCGCAAATCTCATCTGCATACAGCTCTGCCTGCTGCAACCGGCAGGAGGGGAGCTAATCTAACATGGGGAGATCAGGGCTGCAGCCCCATGGCCAGGAGGGCAGCCAGGGTGACACTGTCACAACAGTTTATCTTAGCAATATTGATGGAAGACTCTCATGAGGTAATGGTCACATTTACATGGGGAAGCCAGCGCACATCCCAGCCAAGCCTCCTATCATCCCTAGAATCAAAGGACAATGGAGGCCAGGGCTTTGGGGGGGGTCTGATTGGAGACCTTGCCCCGCCTCTGGATGGTCAGTACCACAGAGGACAGAATTTCTTGTCCTGAACTTCCTGCTGGGCAAGGCTTTTTGCAGCGTTGCACGGGGGCTTAGACCTCAGCTGGGTCTCTGTCTACCCCCCACCCAAAGCCAACCTCTGCCCTTTCATTGCAAACAAGACAAAAGTAGCTTTAGACTCCTCCCTCAAGTGGAGAAAAGGAGCCAGACCACCCAGCCAGCTCCCTCCTCCTGGCAGGCCCTAATCTCACCAAAGAAACAAATGTTAATGGGAAGCGCTTAAAATGGAAAGGAAGTCTATTTCTCCTTAACTGTCTCTGGCTGCACAAAATTCTGAGAAGCGATTGAAGGTAAATTGCTTGGTTTTCAATTTTAAGCTGCACTTATCCAAGCACGATCAGTCTTCCCTGATCGCAGCAGAAAATAATAAACGCCTGACACAGGGCTGTCCTGCGCCCGATAACATGGCGGGATCGCGTCCCCTTTTCATTACAGCAAGTAGAGCCCCTTGACGCAGGTTTCCTGATACACTAAATAGGCCCTCGAGTCCCTCGGAGTGAATCTTCTGCCTGGAGGAAGCGGTCTATGCCTGACACCCTCCAGAAGGGGCGTCGTCATTTTTTTTTTTTTTTTAAATTAAGGTAAGGGTCTACAGAGTGTTCAGGATCTCACTACTAGATCAGACTCGTAATGATCTGACTGTTTACAGCCTCCCAAGAGCTGAGATTACAGGGGTGCGCCACCACACCCAGTCTCAATTGCTGTCCGAGCGCTACCTGGGAGCTGGGCAGGTCCTGGGGATTGAAGCCCGACCCCTGCGCCAATTTGCAGGGGCTTTAATCCACTGAGCTACTTGGCCAGCCCCGGGTTGGGGGGGCCACCTATGTCGTGCCCAACGGTGACAGAGTCACCCAGCAGGGCGCAGCACACAGAGGGCGGGGTCTGGAGCAGCCGCGCTGTACAGGGCTTGAGTAAGAGTCTTAAGGCCCCGGATCTGCTAGGCCTTGTTTAAAGAATGGCTGCGTGCCATGATCTTGGGCACATCAAGCTCTCTAGGTCTCTAGCTGTGGGTGCTGCAGCCAGGAGGACAGGACAGGGCCTGCCAGACCTTGTCCCTTTCTGGCTAAGAGGACCAGAGGATCCTGGCCAGCACAGCCCTACATGAGCAGGGACGGAGCTGTTCTGTGGGGTCCTGCCCACCCACCACGGGAGGGGCTTCCCAGCAGTCTGGGCGACCAGGGCAGTACCACAGTCACTGGTAGGAACCAATGAACCCCAGAGACAGGTGCCAACAGGGTGTCAGGGATCTGTACCCCGCTGTCTGTATTTGGCTGAGGGAGGAGGCACTGGGGATGCTGTCTCTTTCCCAGGGAAGCCACTGCTAATCTCTGCGCCTCATCTTCAGTCCCGTTCCCTCTGGGGGGGCCTCTGCCCTGTGACAATAAGGACTGAGTGCCCCAGATGTGCAGACCCAGAGCCAGGGTAGCTGGTGGGGAGAGAACCTGTCCAAGCATAGCATGAGGGGCCTGCGTCTCCCACAGGCCGAGGTCCTCAGCTCCACTTAATATGAAGATAAATGGCTCCGAAAGGCGCGTTTCCCTCAACCATGTAAGCGCAGAGAGGCAGCCGAGTAAGTAACGTTAGGGCTGTCGCGGGGAAGCTGTGAGGTATTACTCACCCTGATAAGTTTAATGTATAATTTAGAAACATATCATCAAAATGGGAAAAAAGGGAAGAACCTCTTAAATAACTCAGGAAGATATTCCGCGCCGGGATCACCAGCTGCAGGATCTGGGGTGCGCTGTGTGCTGGTAGGCAGATGTGGTGCCCCACACTTGGAATGATGGGGTTCCGGTGGATCCCTGTGCAATGCAAGCTGGGAAGCGGAGACCTTGGCTTTCCAGAAGTGTGAGACTGTGGGTAGGGTGGGCCACCTTCTGCAGGCAGGTAGGCAGGCTGGTGGGTGGGTCGGTGGCCTGCGTAGTGGGGCAGTGATGTGGACTGCAGGCCCTGGTATCCTTTCAGTGCTTGCCTTGACCCAGTGGGGGGGTGGGGGGGCTTCTTCCCTCCCACCTGGCCAGGTGGTGTGGGGCTGGGGGAGCAAACAATGTAGTCCCCTGGGGAGCTGGAGCTGGTGGGTACAGGTAGCACACAAAGCAGGCTACACAGTGGGGCAGAGACTCACGGAACCCTTCCCTGACCTATCTGTACCCACTCGGGGGTCAACAAGCTTGGGTGCTGTTACCTCTTCCCAAGGAAAGAAGGAGGGAGCCCCAGTCCAGTTCTCCATCCCGCCAGGTTCCCAGAGGGCCTGGCCTAGCCCAGAGCCTCTCTGAACCCAGTGCCTTCTCTATTGTTTTGGGGAAGCAGGGCCTTCTCCCTGTTGGGCACAGCCGGGGTCTTCAGGCAGTGTTCCTGGCCCTCAGCTTGAATGCCTAACACAGCTTCTGACACTGTGGCAGGGGCCTGGGATGTGACCCTGGGAAGGGGCTGTCCATGCTCAGGGGGCCCAGGTAGCCAAGCAGCGGGATAGGCAGGGCCTCGGCTAGAAGGGGACACCCTCCCCACTCAGCCAAACACTTTCCAGCCCCTCGTTCTCACCAGTCCCCGGAATCCTGCTTCCTGCGAGTGACCCTGCCAGCCCTGCCTCTTCTAGTTGTCTTAGGACTTCTGGGGTAGCCTCTGGCTGCCCTCGCTGTGAGAGCTGAGGAGCTGCTCCCCACCCTGGGGTCCTGAGGGCACAGATGGAGACTCAGCCCAGGCTGCCTGGCAGCCGGAGCCCAGCTGAGGACCTAGAGATGGGGTCAGCAGGAGCACCGCGGTCACCAGGAGCAGAGTTGGCAGGGGGAGAGGAGGAAGGTGGGTATGTGGGGCTCAGAGGCACAAGTCCTAGAGCCAGAAGCTGGGAGGATGGGAAGGGGAGGACTCACTGGCATCCCGGCTGTCTGCGGCCCACCACCAGCAGCCTCCCTTCCCCCCATGGGTGAGTCCCCTCCCAGGGGGACCCAGGAGCCAGCTGGGCACCTGCTTCTGGACTTCTCCTCTTTGCCTCTCGGCCAGTGGCGTCCCATATCCACAGCCACCCTGTCACTCCCAGGGAACCCCAAGGCCTCAGAGCCTGCAGGCTGGGCCCATTCGTCCCTCGTCCCTGCTGTCACTGGAGCTGTGCAGCCTGCCCTCCTGGCCCTCTCTCCAGCAGGGCCTTTGCACGCGCTCCTCTCTCCATTGAGATGGCCTCTCCCGGGACGGCTTCACAGCCCCCTTCAGCACCACGCTCAGGACGCCCTTTCTGCAGCCAGGTCCCCTCACAGCCACTCTGTCTAAAATCTCCTCCTCTTCTCCCCTCCCTCCGTCTGGTTGCAGTTACAGCATTTATCATGATCTGAAATTATATTACAGGCCCACAATCCAATTCCAAAATCCATAAAGCTCTGAAAACCAAAAGCTTTTTCATAACTCATCGGGTGGCAAAACGTGACCTGAACGAATGCGAGGCTATTTATAGTCCTGGTTCATCCCCTGCGTGTGAATATTCATACGTTTTGCTGCAGAAATATTAATGCGCTTGATTACAGGGTGCTGCTCCACACCCCGCTGGGGACGTTACATAAAATATGGTCCGCACACCGTACGAAGTTTATAAAATGCAAACTTAAAGTCTCCCAACCTTGGCACTGCAGGCATCACGGGCCTAGGAACATCTGGCTGCAGGAGTTTCCAGGCAGAGTTAGTGGAGCTCTCTGCACTCCCTAGCTATGTGTATGGACGGTCAGCTCCGGGACAGAACAGAACACCTGTCCACGCTGCTTGGTGCCGTGTCCCCAGCCCCAGGGGCTTCTTTGCAGGCCAGGGACCGGTTGCCCACTGTGACTTTCTTCTCTGTCCCCCGCCTACCTAGCCCCACCTGGGCTCAGGTAGGGCCCAGTCCGAGCACAGTGCACTGAGCCCACTCCTCCCTCGGTGCCTTGCTGCCGCGCTTGCCCTCTGTTATGTCCCTGGGTCTCCCAGCCTCTGCCTGCCTCCTGTGAGAACTGTGCCAGGTCTGCGCGGCCACAGAGCCCTGAGTCGGTTCATGCTGTTGGCTGCTCCTGGTCCTCTGACCCGCTGTCCTGTGATCCTAGACCCCGCTTGCTCTGCTGGGGTCAGAGTCTCCCCACTTCTGCCCACTTACCACGATAGTGGGGCTCAGGGGGACAGCTTGTTGACCACACATCACTGTTGCCTAAGGCAGTGAAGTGTGCATGGTTCCCCTGCTAGGACCCTGTCCCAAGAGCCTGCCACAACATCCCTTTGGCTCATCTTCTCCTAGGGCTTGGGGTCCCAGGAAGCTTCCTGTTGCCTCATCTGAACCTGCAGCGAGTATGGGAAGGGTTGAGGGCCTGGTGCAGGAGGTGGCGCGTTCTGCCGCTCAGAGGCTGCTTGGGGGACCCTTATGGTGGGACCCTGTTCTATTAAGGAGCCCTGATTCTGGGACCAAAGACTCCATCTAGCTCTCGGGGAGTCAGAGACCTCCTCTTGCTGCTGCTACTTGCAATATGAAAGTCGCAGGAGCAGCAAATGGGCCCCCAAGGAGTGAGCACCCTGAAAGTGACGCACGAAGGTTCACGGGAGCCTGCAGCTCACTGCACCCACGACCATGGACAAGAAGCAGGGTAGGCACTCCTGCCTCTGTGAAGGCTGGGGAAACTGAAGCATGGTTTAGAGATTCCATGCCCCCAAGATAGAGCTGTGTGAACACGCAAAACAGGGCCTTTCCCACCCAGAAGAATCCCACAGGGGGAGACTATAGGCTGAGCCGTGGGGCCAGGCCAGGGCGCAGGAATCCCCCCAGGACCAGGGCCCCCAGTGCCACCCACTGAGACTTGTTCCTGCCAGCCTGAGGAGCCGGTGGCCCTGCCCGCAGTCCTTCCAGCACCAGCTGGCTCAGCCACGCCCCCTGATTTCTGGCAATGGGCCTGGCCCTTGTTTCTGTGCTTTCTCTAAATTAAAAACCCATCGCTGCCCCTTCCTAGGTAAAAAGAGTAAATTTTCCATTTGAGTGCGTGGGAGGGTGTCCCCGGGGAACAGAGTAATGAAGCTGCTAGTGCTCATTGCAAAACAAATACATAGATCAATATTTCAATTTTCTCCATGTGTGAGAATGGCCACCATTGCTTAGCAATCCTAAGGACCTTGCTGTGGACCCCTCTGAGGCAGCGACCAAGGCAGGGAGGTTTTCGGGGTCTGCATCATCCTGGGGTGAGTTCATAAGCTGGGACATCCCTGGAAGTCCAGAGCCCAGACGAGAGGGGGAGACTTCAGGGAAGGGAGGGGGGCAGAGTCCATGGGAACCAGCAGGGGCTAGGTCTGGTTCTCACAGCCCAGGCCCAGTGCTTGGACCTCGGGCTCTGGAGCAGGGGTGCCTGCTTTCCACAGGCTCATAGCCGGGTGTTCCCCGTGGCAAGCTCTTACTCTCCATAGCCCCCAGCACCCTGAGCACGGCAACACCTGGTGTGTTGGCACTGTCCTAAGAGCTACATTCCTGAGGGTGTGCTTCTCCTGTACACAGGAACCTGTACAAGTGACACCTGGAAAGGATGTGGAACCCTTCATGGTGGCCTCAGCCACCACTGGAGACACAGGAGACACAGGTGACTTACAATTTTCACACGGCCAGGACACGGTGTTCCACCGTATCACATGGAACACCTGTGTTTGGGGGCTCCAGTGTGCAGACCCCCAGAGAAATGGAGCTGAGTCCAGGCTGCACTCTGACCAGCAGTCCGATGCACATAGAACAAGCCTGTGCACATTTTCCGTGGTGTTGAGCCTGGGTCAGTCTTTAGACTATGATGGCCCCACCACAAAGGAATGGGTCCTGGCCTAAGCCAGCCGTGGAGCTGCAGAGGAGCTGCCGTGGGCTCTGTCCCTCTCCTCGGAGGCCGGAGCCTGGGTGCAGGGCTGCTGGAGATCAGGACTGTGGAGTATGAGGCAGACGCGAGCCCCAGCCCCTCAGGCTGGCCTCTGAAGCTCCCCTGACAACCTCCCAGGATAGGGACAGCTCTGAGGTGCAGCACACTCAGGTCTTAGCACTGTATGGTCCTAGAGCAGAGGCCAGGAGTTGGCATTTGAGCCGCCTGAACGTGGCCCTTGTGGGCCAGTAGGACCAAAGCATGTAGACCCCAACTTCCTACAGCATGTGTCACTTGGGTGAGGCTCGCACCTCAAGGACTGAGCCAGTGACTAAGAAGCTTGTGTTTTCCTAGACCTCTTGGGGGCCTGGGTGCTTTAGGGAATGAACCCAACTGGACTAAAGCCTTATCTGGCCTCTGGGGGACCTCGGGGTACCTACTCTGACATCATGGTTCCTGTCTTCTCTTTGGTGGGTAATAAACACAACACTTCCTTCCAGGGCTGTGACCCCTACCCTGTGTCTCCAGTGGTGGCTGAGGCCGCCATGAAGGGTTCCACATCCTTTCCAGTGCCCTCTCCTGGCTGACGTGGTACTGTCAGACTGGACGAGGACTGCCATCCACGCCATGGTATCCAAAGACTCAGGCCACCTGTGGGTCCCACTTAAGAACTGTGGGGTAGTCAGGTGCCTCCAACAATGCTCGATTCCTCCTGGGTAAGCCCCTCTCAATTCTTCCCTGGGTGCCTGTCCTGGCACCCTTGTCCAGGTCTGGTCTGGCCTTGGGATGCCTGAGGACAGCTCTTCTTGCCTGCCACCTTCCGGTGTGTCCTCCTCCTGTCCCCCAGGCTTCTGTGCTCCTGGGAGCTGCAGTTGTGCTGACGGCTCCCCCAAAGAGAAGATTCCAGTGTCCTCGCACGGATCCCTGGGGTGTGGCCATCCATTACTTCAGAGATAAGAGGGACATGGACAGCGCATCTGTCCTAGGTCCTTGAGGCCGGAGAGTGGCAAGGGCTGTCTCCCCAGCTGGAGTGGTGGCATTCAGCCTCAACACTTCTTGAGCCAGCCTCCAGGACAAGGACCCTTTCCAGGACAGGTGGCTCTGTTCTTGCTGCCTGGAGTCCTGGGGGGCACAGGGCCTTGGTTTCCTCCTTGCAAAACGGAAGCACTGTGGGACTGCTGCTGCTCCCTGACCCTTCCCCAGCAGGCCTCCGGGTCCTCTAGAAACTAGGGTTCCCAGGCACAGGGATTTGGGAAACACCCATGCAGTCTGCTCCTGGGGCCTCCCGGCGTGCTGGTGGTGCGGGAGTGGGTCTGCGGAACCGGTCCGGCTCGGTCAGCCTGCTTTCACACACTCAAATAACCGTGGTGGGCGCCTGTGCCTGGGAGGCAGCAGATGACAGGACTTGAAATACAGCTTTGTAAGTGATGCTCTAGAACAGAGGTTGGCAAACAATAGCGCACAAGCCAAATGTGCACTGCCTCCTATTTTTGCAAATAAAGTTTTATTGGCACTCAGCCAGCTGATTCACTGACATATTGTTTGGGATGGCTTTCTGGCTGCAATGGCAAAACACTTTTGTTTGTTTGTCTTTTGTGGTGCTGGGATGGAGCCCAGGGTGTCTCACACGCTGGGCACGCTCTCTCCCACTGACCACCATCCTGTAGCAGTTGCAATAGCAACCATAAGCAGAACACACACTGTCATCTGCCCTGTTAAGAAAAGATGTGCAGGGGCCCGGCAGGATGGCTCAGTGGTCTAAAGCGCCTGCTTAGGAAAGCTTAGGTGGCTGCAGGAACCGCGGTTCAATCCCTGGCACTACATGCTGTGCCAGCCCTACCCTCAGGGCAGGCTGAGCCGGCCGTAAAAATAAATAAGTAAACAAACAAAAGTTCTGAAACAAGAAAAAAAAAATTCTTAAAAAAAAAGATGTGCCGGCTTAGGACCAGGGAGACCATTTTAAAGAAGTGCAGCCTTGCAAGGGCCGCGAGATGCAGCATTTGCAGGTAGGAGGAAGGCGATGCTGAAAAGAGGACGCTTGTCTTGGCATCCTTGGGGTCATCCTTCTAAGCATCATTGGGGCTAGCGGAGAGCAGGCCATGCTGGTGCAATACCTACTGTACCCATTAGGGGGCGCAACGGTCCGCGTTGGTGACAAGGAGCAGAGCCTGGATCGCTTCCGCCCACTCTGGAGGGTGAGGGCCGAGCAAGCCCGGGGAGGTTGAGGCTTCTTCTTCAAGGTCCGGGCTCTTCAACAAGGTGCCTTAGCCAGGAGCACTTCTGAGCCCATTGTCGCGAGATACCTGGCTCCACACACCCAATGTTTCTCAGGTGCTCACAGGACTCCCATACCCAAGCTGCTAACTTTAACAGCTGAGCAGCCCTGGGTTCAGAGAGGACAGGGCAGCCTCGGGGGTCCTTCCCACTGCCCTGTTACCCTCTTCTGCTATGCCCTCAACGTCTCTGACCCTGCGCTCCCCGGGCCACTGTCAGAGCCACAGTCAGACTCACCTGCAGCGTGCAGCGTGCAGTGTGCAACGTGGGGCAGCCTGTGCTTGTTGACACCCCTCACGCCTCCCCGTCCAACCCCCGCCGCCTCCCGCCCCGCCTCCCCCACGCGGGGCCCTCTTGCTGCAAGGCGGGCTTCCCACGGATCCTCCTCCGAGGCTCGCTAGCGCTGCTTGCCTGGCCACAGTGTTCGCTTCCGGTCAGCCCACACCAGGGCTCGTGAACCATAGATGCTTGTGGCTCACGGTCCTGTACGAAGTCTAAGACCACCGCCCGGGCAGATCCAGCATCTAATGGGGATCTTAGTCTGGTGCATAGACAGCCGTGTCCTTGCTTTGTCTTTACACAGTGGAGGGAAACGAGTCTCATGAGACGCTTTTAAAAGGGTAATAATCCCAACATGAACTTTACCTTCATGATGTAGACATCTCCCAAAATCCCCCCCCTCCAACGCCATCACCTTGAAGAATTAGGGTTCCAGCCCATGAGTTATGGGGCCCCATACACACTTGCTCCCTAGCCCCAAGGCACTCAGCCTCCTGTTATAGCACAGTGTTGGGCCTCCCTGCAATCAGGCTCATCTTCTCACTTTGTTACTTTGATTTCCCAGCAGGTGAAGCATTCAGGAAGGGAGAAACCAGAAGGGTCCTTAGCAATCACAGAGTATTGAAGCAGCACATAAATTGCAAGTGTGCCTCCCTTTCCCTGCCTACACCAGTGCCAGACATTACTAATCCATCACAGCAGTGATTCCCCCAGAGCCAGAATTCAGACTCCTCTTTGGTAAATATTATCAAAAGTGGTGGACTCTACATGCCATGGTATTGCTGGGGTGCAAACTGAGGTCCAGGCAGGGTATGACTGTCCTGAAGCCATATACCCATTTATAGCAGAGCCTGGCTTCGACCTTTTTCCCTCCTCCAGGTCCAGGAACTGATAGATGACAGGCCATCCAACTCTAGACCCTGCTTCAAACAAGCCAGAGGGATTTAGCGCCATAGAAACCCATGTTTGGAGGTAAACGTGGGCCCCGCTTCCTACCTGTGTATTTGGTGGATGTGACTTTGAGGTGCTAACTCTAAGGAAGCTGCTGAGCAGAGGTGTGGGGTGGGGCTGAGTGGGGTAGAGGAGCAGAACCAGGCTCCCTAGTTGGGCCACCTTGGGCTTGACTCCAGAGGGCAAGATGTGAGACTTAGCGAAGCCTAAAGATGCCGGTTGATGTCTACTGAGCCCTGACAGCTGGGCAAGGACGGGGCTGGACATTTAATGTGAGTCCTTCACGTGCTCCTCGCTGCTCCCTGAGGCGGTTGTGTCAGCCCATTTTGCAGATGAGGCCAAGAGGCATAGGCAGGAGCAGCTCTTACTGGGCTGATTTAGGAACAGGCACGAAGCAGCTGCCTGGAGCTCAAGACACACTACAGCGGCAGTTGGCATTGTCAGCAGTTAGCGCCCATCCTTCTGGGAAGCCCCACGCCAGGGCAGAGGGAGGCCCAGCCTCGGAGAAGCCATGCCTGGTGGCCTGTGGCCTGAGGCTTGCAGAAGGAATGGGTGGCTGGACACCCAGCTGGCAGGAATCAGGGAGCTGGGACCCTTTCCCTCCTTGGGCCTGTCCCCTGATGGTCAAAGGGTCTTCTCTAGGAGGCAGAGGGCACTGAGGATGTGCTGAGAGGACCAGAGGGAGACACGGAGCTGGCCTGGGAGACCAGCTGGTGCTGCGTGGCACCAAGGGGGAGCAGAGCAAACTGCCCTCCCTCTCTGGAACATGACCCTGCTGGTCCTGGAGTTAAACATAGAGGCAGATTGATCGGGGGCTGGGCCGAGTGCCCGTTATCAGTGCTTCATTGGCAGCAGCACTGGCCTGAGTCAGCCCCGCAGGTAATTTATTTTTCCACTCAGCTGGCCAGGGATCATCCCACACCTCCCGGGAGGGGTGCCTGTCCCTGGCCCCATAGCTCCCTCGCCATGAAGTTTGACCAGGACACCACCCGGTCTCCTCTACAGTGAAGAACGCCCAGAAATGTCTGCTCAGAAAGCATATTTTTCAGGGCTGTATGACCAGCTCCCTGTGCCTTCTGTCCCTCCTGGATGGTCCTGTCGCTGCCTCTGGGTGGATATCTGAAGGACCCTGAGCCCTCTCTGCTCTGGGTTGGGCAGGCTCAGCTTCTGCCCTGGGAGGGGGCCAGCGGTTGCGGGTCTAAGGTTCTTAAGGGTAACCTCAGGCCCATCAAGTAGGGGAGCCCCACCAGTAGCTCCAGCATGGCTGATTCTGGAACCACATGATGTCACCTCCAGCTGTAACCTCCTCCTGAGAGGGATCCCCTTCAGTTCTCCTCTTCCTGGACTCTTGCTTATTAGGGATGTAGGGGCTTACAGTACCCCTACAAATGCACATCTACCTTGGGTGACAGTACCCAGAGAGGCAAAGCAGGGGTGGGGTGTGGGGCCAGGAGGTGCGGCTGAGTGCTCCAGGGTGGTCTTAGGTCTTTAAAAGAGGAGGGAGGTGCAGAGACATATGAGAAGGTCTTGTGAGGCCAGGGCAGAGGCTGGAGGGACACAGCTGCCTGCCAGGTGAGGGAGGATGGCGATCATCAGAAGCCACCAGAGAGGTGGCTTCCTGGGAGCACCTTCCTGGGAGCCTCTGGGAGGAGCCAGCCCGGCTTATACCTTGGTTTTAGACTTCTGGTCTGAGGATTATGAGACTAACGCCCACTGTGTAAAGCCACTCAGTTTGTGGTCGTTTGTCAAATAGATCAAAGTCCTTTCATAGAAGCTTCCCAAGGGCCAGGTCAAGACGACGCCCTGATACCTGGAGATGCTGGAGCCAGGGTAACCTCCCAGGCTTGGAGGCAGGCACAGCTGCAGCTTTGGACCAATTCACTTTCCAAACCCTCCATTTCCTGGGCTCTACGACAGGGCCAAAAAACCACCCCCGGGGGAGTGCTGGCAGGGCTGTGGTTCAGCCGGCTGCAGGGTGCTAGCTCCGGGGTAGGGTGGGGAGAGGATGCTTCCTGCCAGTTTCCCTCCGCGTCAGCAGGCTCCCTGGTCCTGTGGGCCACCACTGGGCCTGCCTGGGGCAGAGATCTGAGGGCTGCCCAGCTGGAGGCCCCTGAGAACCACAGATGCAGACAGGGCTTAACAGAAGAAGACCTGGCTTTGCAGCAGGGCTGGGCAGGGGGGTGAGGGGTGCCTGTCAGCAAGGAGATGGGGCCAATGTGGGCATAGGCAGGGGTGGTTGTATGGGGTGGGCTTCTCGCCACTGGCACCCTCTGCCAGCTCAAGGGGGCTGGTGTGTACAGCTCTTGTTGCTCTTCCGTCCTCAGCAACTTTCCTTCCAGCTGTGGCCTGGAGGAATCTTGCCCGAACCCATGCATTGAAATCCGGAGCTTCTTGGTGACTCACTAGGTCCTGGGGTCAGAGCCCTCATGAATGGGATTACGCTGATTAGTGTCCTAGGGCTCAGAGAGGGACCTCACACCTTGAGATGCCCCCCACAAATCCTTATGACAGCTAGCAACACTGAAGGATGTCCCTGATTTGCTGCTGAATCAGAGGCTCGGAGGGGCTGGGGAGCCCACTGACACCCCCAGCCGGTGCTCAGGCTCTTCCTACCAAGACCACACTGATGTTTCCTCCCCCGGAGGAGTGTGGAGCGCAGAGGGGACGCCCCTCAAGTCCACTTGGGACGTGGGTCCTGGCCAGGGCCTGTGCCAGCCCAGCAGTGGCCTGCCTGGTCCTTCGTCTTGATAACCAAGGGCTGAGGGCCGGGGAACAAGCTGGAACAACTGGCCAGCAAGGTGCTAGTTCTTCTTTAGTGAAAACCACATGGGAACAATTTCTGGGACCTTGGTAGAAGGCACAAGCAGCCAAACTCCTGCCCCTGCTGGTGACCAGTTACGTCCTGGGCTAAGTCTTGGCACGGGCAAACTGGCAGGGGGTTTGTCCCAGGTTTGCTTATCCCTCAGGCCCCACCCCAGCCTCGAGGCACTAAGTCCTCCAACTCTCCTTGGGGCCCTAGTTCATACTACAGCTGGAATGAATCTGCAGCTGAATGTGTGCGTCCTCTCGGGGAAGGTTGCATCTCAGCACGGGCCAGATGCAGGCTCTGGGGAAAGAAGCGCCATGGGCCGACTTTAGGATCAGGACAGAGGAGCAGATGCCCGCCCTTAGCTCAGTGATCTGAGCCTTTCAGAGCGCTCAGTTGATACACACAGCTCACGGGAGCACACGTACCGTAGTCACCACTACCAGCCCCTGCAGCAAGGTCCCCTGCTACTTGCCTTTTCACAAAGGCCTGGGGTTACAGCAGTGCAGCTGGTCGGCAACTGTCAGGGCAGCCCCAGGGTGGACAGTCCACAGTGAAATTGGGCAGGGGCAGGGCTGGCCTGGTGGTCTGTCCCTACGCCTGTTTCCCATCTATCCACTCCTGTCCTTGTGACTCATGTTACTCCACCATCATCCTGGTGGTGCAGAACCCAGCTCTTGAGTGCTTCTGTTGTGGCCTCTGTCTGCCCTGCAGGCGGCATACACAACAGCAGGTGGAGACAGCCAGCCCTCAGGGCCGTGGTCCTGCCTGCCCTGTGCACACAGCCACCACCTCCCTCAGGACTGTGGTGGTGGTGCTTGTTCTGTTCCTAGCAGGCACAGGCTCTCTTGACCTTGGGATTCGGCCTTCAACGCCTCCTGCCGGAGTGCCCTACCTCCCCCTGGCATTCATTGGTTCCTATTCTATCAGGGTCTGGGAGTGTCACCTCCTCAGAGGGGCCTGGAGAACCACAGCAGGTAGAGTCCGATCCCCACCAACCTCTGCCCAGTCAGTCACTTGGCTGTCTGCATGTATATACCTAATGGCCATTTGCCCAGTGTCTGGCCTGTCTCAGACCCTGCCCCTAACTGGGACATGCAAGAAACCCCAGTGATTCCTGATTTTTGTGGATCAGCTTCCTTTGTTGGCTGTCCCTTCTCCCTGCTGGTCAGGCTCATGTGACATCCATGTGTCCCCAGGGTGTTTGGTGTCTGTCCACTGTCCTACTGAGTAGGTGGGGAGTTCCAGGTAGCAACTGCATATGTGGGGTTCGCACAGGCCCCACTGCCCCCTCCTCCCAGGACAGAGTCCACAGCACACAGGAGGGCGTACCTGGGTGTCTTCTCCCCTGCCCCCCTACTGTGAGGGACTGAGGGTGAGGGCCCTACTAAGTGAGCCACATCCCAGTGTTATGGTTTATGTCTAGTTGTCCCCCTCAAAGCTTCATGCAGTCATGGGGTGAGGACTTCTAGAATTTGAGACTTGATTCATGATCCCTGGGATTATGTGTTTTAGTACTGATGGGATTATGGGTCTAAGTACTTCTCAGATTATGGGTGTAGCCTAAGGTGGATAGGCTGAGGCAGAGAGCCTGAATGTAATATAAAGAGAGACAAAGAGAAAGACTCATGCTTTTGCTCTGCTACCCTGGTTGGTCAGTTGCCTCTGTCGCGATTGTTGCTGTTCCGCTGCCATGACCTGGATACTCTCTGCCCTGTTCCACTCAGCCTTGGACCAGCCAAATATGGACTGAAACCTCCAGTAACTGCGAGCTAGATAAACCTTTCCTTTCTTCACTTTGAGCGTCGGATATTTGTCCCAGCAACGAGTACAAAGTAACTAAGACACCCAGGAAGAAACCATGGTCTCTGGGTGGCACAGAGGCGCAGCTAGGCTGAGATCTGAGCCTGAGGGTTCCCTGGAGCTGCAGCTGCCTGCAGCCATGGGCTGGGTCCTCTCTGCTTGCCAGGGACCAGGGGAGGGAGGAGGCAGGGCCAGCTGGAGGGAAGTTTGGCACGGGCTGGGCTGGGGTCTCTTTGGTATTCCATGCAGTGCCTAGAGCTCGGTGGGTGGGTGCTTAATAAATGTTTATTATGAGCAATAAAATCAACCTTATTTACACTAGGCCTATCTCCAAAGACCACTTTACATACTTCAAAATAACCTTAATCACCTCTCCCAAAACCCTCCAGAGATGGGGTCGACTCTACTGTTTGTGAATGGATAGGAGGGGCCAGAGAGGGACAAGGAGAGCTGGGGGTGGGCAGGGCTCCCAGAGTCCACATCTTTGGCTTCAGGAGCACAGGATACAGGGCAACTCCCACCTTTCTTTCCAGAGTATCCTGGAACCCAAGAGCTGAGGCCCAGACCCCCAGGGTGACCACATAAAGTAGCCCACAGATTCCTTTTTCTGTGGAGCTCAGGCTCCTGGGGTCCCTGGCAGCAGGACATGGCCATTGTGGGCGTCTCTCAGGCAGGTAGAGATGCCTGGTCCCAGGCTGTGCCAGCTGGGTCCTGGGGTGAGGAAGGCCCAGCCCTCTGCTTCCAGCCCTGCAGTCGGCTAGGCTATGAGGGTCAGGAGGAAGGCTTGCTGAAACGTCCTCCTCCACCCGCACCCCACCCACTGCCCTGCAGCTGGTCATCGGCCTGCATCTTCCCTCTCCTTGGGGTCCTGAGCAGAAGGAGGGACAAAAGGGATCCCCAGTGTCCCCTGCTTCCTGCCACCTCCTCATCCACACCCTCTCTCTCCACCTCCTTGCAGCTCCCCTGCCCCACAGGCCTCCCAGACCCTGTTCATCCTGTCCCCACACCCACTCCACAACGCAGGGACCGCAGAGAGCATCCTGGACAGTGGCCGTGGCTCACTTTGCACTGCACGCACGCGCGCATGGGCATCCTGAGGGTCACACATCCCCACGCCTGGAATTTGCTCTACGGTTGTTTTGGGGCAGAAGGCCGTCCCAGGAAGCAGGGCGGAGAAGGTGCTTCCCGAAGGAAGCAGAGCATTTATTTTATTTTAGGGAGCTGGATAGGGAAGCCAGGCCCTGGAGCACGCTAAAACATGCTCTGCCGCTGCACTGCGCCCCCTGCTGTCTCAGCAGGAAGCAGTTTCCCAATAAACCGGTTCCTGGGCACTTGCTAGTGAAGGCGCCGGCCACGCTAATTAATCTTCAGAGCTCACTGTAAACCGCAGCCTGAGGATCCGGAGGCAGCGCCCTCCCACCCCCCTTACAAATCCCATCAGTAGCCGTAATCCCGACAGCGTGCCTCCTTCAGGAAGCGGAGGATTAGAGCAGACAGAGGGAGCGACTTCGCCTGGGAAGCTGCGGGGCACAGGCAGGGGCAAAGCCAGTCTTCCTGCAGCACCTGCCCGCTCTCTCTCCATTCCTGAGTGGGGCCTGGCTTCCCAAGCATTGGCCCTACCAAGGGGCCATCAGGCGAAATGCCACTGCTCTAGGTCAAGACTCAACTTTGATCTGAACCCTAACAGCTTACCGCAGGAAGAAACCCTGCGAGCCTGTCTTTTGCCCGGACACTCTGTCCTCCTGTGCTGTCCCCGCCCCCACCCCTGGACACCGCCAGATTCCTGGGTGCTTCCGTCTCGCAGAGATGTACCTCTGGACCACTGTCTGCGGGACAAGGCTTATCCTGGTCTGTGCTGAGCGCTGGGCACAGAGTGCGCATGACAGATGCTTGCAGAACGCACATGTGCACAGCCACGCAGCGCGCAGCAGGCTCCTGAATCACCCTAGGACTCAAGTCCTCCAACGATCACAGCTCGTTTGGCCCCAGCATGCTAGGTCTTTGCCTGTGGATTTGGAGCAGCGCCCCCTGAATCACGGACCCGGAGGCCCTGTGCTGGTAGAAGGTACCTTTGTCTCCAGCAACAGAGCAAAGGCCCGGTGGCAGACACTGGCATCCTCACTGCCCCTGTGACCCCAGTGTGACTCGAGTCCAGGAAAGAGAAGATGGAGATTCCAGTGGGGTGCCTGAGTGGGGTGGGGGACGCCAGGATGAGGAGGCTAGTACAAACTCACATGCGGGCCTAGAGGGGACCCTCAGGCTTTCTGCGGTGGGCCTGGCAGACACATGGGGACAGGAGGGCCAGCTGGGGAGGTGACTTTGGGCTCTGGGAGATGTTCTGAGCATGCAGCTAGGGGGCCAGGGGGCCAATGGACCAGTGCCACCTGACTCAGAGCTGGGAGGTCGTGGTGGGTGAAGGGCCTGGCACAGGAAAAAGGCCCTGTGGGAGGCCGCAGCCCTGCCTCGCTGTTAGCTGGGGGAGTCTGGTCAGCCTCCTGAGCTACCTTGTGTGACAACTGGGGTTCCCCAGACTGTCGGGGCAGGGAGCATTTCCAACAAAAAGGAGATAATATTTCATGATACCCGGTGATACAGCAAAGACTTAGCACTTGTCGGGGAGGCAGGGAGCTGTGAAAAGGCACAGGGGTGGTGGCATCCACGGGCAGAGATGTCCTGGCACTTGGAGTGAGCGCCCAGAGCTAGGCAGAGGTTTCTGCCTGCTGTGTCCGGGCTGTGCTGCAGCCGCTGGTACCAAACTGAGCTGTGCCCCAAACCACGCAGAAAGTGCTGAATGAAACTGCTTAGTGCCTCTACGTATTCAAGGCCCGACAATGCACCATAAAATATGCTGAGTAACAGTTGTCCAAGGCGGTTGCTGTAACTTCTTCTCAGGCTTGTTATAATAGCAGATTTTAGTGAGGGATGAAAGCTTTGTATGTGTGTGTGTGGGGGGGGTGCTGGCCTTCAGGCCTCATCTTGGCCAATGGCCTCTGCCTGACCCTCCTTGCCTCGGCCTCTGGCTCCAACGCTTCCTCTCAGCCACTGCCCTTGGGCCAGGAGAGTGGGAACAAAACCTCTGTGCTCTCGCCACAGACTTGGTGCAGCAGCTGGCAGATCCTGGCTGTCCACAACCTCCAGCCTGCAGGCTGGGGCCAAGTGAGGCCTTCTTCTCTCCCACCCTGGAACCCTTTCTGCCTCTGGGGAGCAGTGTGGAAAGCCCATCCTGCCCCAGAGCTTGAGGACATGGGGCAGGGGACTCTGGTGGCAGTGGGTGGCAGATGTGAGAGTTCCTGCATGCTGAGCAGGCTCTGCCCTGCCTGAGAGAGCCCTTTGCACAGTCGGCCCACTGTCTCCCCTGGGAAGCCATGTGCTGGTGTAGGCGGCCCTGCCTGCAGGAGCCGGGACACCTGCCTGCCCATCCACACTCTGCTCACCCACCCACTATCTGCCCATTACCCCCGGTGGGCCCCTGGGAGGTCCTCAGGCAGTTCTGACATCAGCCCCAAGAGAGGATGCTTCAGACCCGGATGCGGCAGGACAGGAGTGGCCCCTCATCTGACTGGAAGCTCCCTGTCACCCTGGGTGCCCAGGCCCAGCTCACCTCTGGCACACCTGTCTGGTCCCCACTTCTGTCCTAATTACTGCACTCAGGTTCCAACTCCTTGGAACGCATGTCCCCTCCAGGCCTGCCTGGCCCTGCTCCTAGCTGGTCCTTGCTCTCTGCCCCATCGGACTGCCCACTCCAGCACCATTAGCTCACAACGCCCCTCTCTAAGGGAACCATGTGAGTGACCTGACAAGCTAGCTCTAGGCAGTATCACTGCAGAATGATCCGAGCACTGGACTGTTGGAGGCAGCAGGTCTCAGGCCAACGCACGTCAGCGATCTCAGGCATAACTGACTGTCGCTCCTGCTGACCCCGCCCTGGGCCAGCCAGCCCTGCTGTCCCTGGGTGTCTAAAGGCCCTTGTGGCTGGTTCGGGGGGCACGGACACACTTATGGCACAGCAGCCACAGATCCTTGGGGTCTGATGGTTCCTGGATACCCTTATCCACGGCTCCTTTTACAGAGGTAGAAATAAGGCCCAGAAGGGACAGGGCTTTCTCCTACCCCACAACACCTCGGGGCGCCCACAGGTTCTGCTTGGCTTCCGCAGGGTGCACCTCGGACATGTTGGGGTGGGGGTGCAGGGCCTGGTGCAGGTGCCCCTGGATCCTGGGCCCTCACTTTCCCTTTGGGAGGGGGAGAATCGGTGGGGGTGCAGAGGAGAAGAACGACCCCTCTGCACGTGGACTCCAAGCCTGTTCAGATCTGCTTTCCACCTGGGCCTCTCATGTGTCTGTAGGGAAATGGATTGATTTTTACAAAGAATCCCTCAAACGACAGAAAAATCATGGTTTCCTGAGACACACCGAGAGCCGACCTCTCATCCAAGAACACAGACGCGCTCGGGAAGCTCTCTGGAAATCCGACTCATGGTTTCTTCTCACACTCTCTTCCAACAGACCCTGAGGCCCATCCCTCCAGCCTGATCCTAGCCCTGGTCTCCACCACGCCACACGTGCATAACTGCAGAGCTCTAAGCTTTGCCTTGCGGAAAAAACACGAAGCCGGCAGCCAGGCCTCTTGCTTCTCCCTGCACCCTGATCCTTTAATCGGAGACTATTAAAGCTTCATTCCACTCCTATTGGCAAACCATCCATCACCCTCACCAAGGAGCCCTGGCTCTGAGAGCCAGCAGGAGCGAGGCTGCAGCCTGAGAGGCCCAGGAGGTAGAGACGCCTGAGCCTCCTGTCCCCCAGCAGAGGCCAGCTGCCAGGACTCTGTGGTCTTGACAAGGACGAGGTCGCCGAGTGGAGGACAGGAGGTGGGGGCAGTGTCTAGGTATGGTATGTGGAGGTGCGGGGGGGGGTGCAGGAGGTTGCTCTGGGACCCCAGAGGGTGGGGCAGTGTGATCTCCAGCATCACCTCCTTCCTTGGTACCCATGGGTGCAGAGGCACTTGGGTCTTCTCTCTGGGTGGCTCCTTCTCTGCCCAGACACCAGGTCATTGGCCCCTTCCCCAGGCTCGTCCAGGTCTTTGGTGAATATCGGGCTGGGCCCTAGCCCTTTAAGGCAGCCTTCCAGAAATGCGACAGCAGCTTGGTGCTGGCAGGATTATGGGTCTTTTTCTTAATTAAAAAAAATCCAATTAAATTAAGATATCAGAACTAAATAACGCTTGAGTCATTAGTGTGACTTTTATCTTAATGACTACAGCTGCCGAAATCCTTCTTTAATTTTGCGGCCTCCTGCCACAGCAGCGGGTGCCACGGGTTCTGCTGGGTGGAGGCTGGCCCTGCACCCCACAGAGGGTGGGGTGCACTGATCCCCAACCTGCCGACCTCCATCCACACAGGGACCAAGTAGGTGGCATGGGAGTGGGGAGGGAGGGGCCCTGGGGATGGCTTGCTACCCAGCAGTCCTCCACCCACGTGGGCGGCTTTGGAAGGAACCACAGCCTGGGCCCCGGCTACAGTGAAGAACTTCCCTGGGGCCAGCGGAGTGGGCTAGACCCTGCAGGGTCCTCCGCCTGGATGGGGGTGTGTGAGTAGCGGGGAGGCCTACAAGCTCAGAGGCTCAGTGGAGGCCTGCCCCCTTCTTCAGGCCTCCTCTCCTGCCAGGTTCAAAGGGAAACACCAGCTGCTCTGGGATTGAATCCAGTCCCTCCAGAGGCTGAGGCCGCAGGCCCAGGGCTTCTGCCTAGGCCAGGCACAGTGCAGGCCCCGGGGCCTTGGGGAGAGCAGGGTTCTGGGAGGCAGAGATAAGAGGCTCAGAGTCGGACGCCAGAGGGGAAGCGGTCCCAGGAGGGGGGCGGGGAAGGCAGAGGGCTGCAGAGAGCTGGGAACCCTCAGCTGCAGGGCTCCACGGAGAGACCTGGAGCCCACCTGCCTTCTACCTCCTCCTCCCAGGACTCAGAAGGAGCAGACCTGGCCTCCTTGAGTCCCTCCCACAGAGACACTGTGGCTGATACTGTCCAGCTCAAAGCACACGCATGGGGCCCAGGGTCTAAGCCACAGTTTGGCACATAGCTTGCGCTCAATTACGCACCACTTAACCGGCATAAGGGAGCCCGAGGAGAGACGGAGTGCAGCTGCCCACTGAGCCCCGCCATCTTGCCATGGAAGTACCTTGCTTCACCAGGAATTTTTAAAAGCACTGAAAATTATAGTTTCATTGGCTTTCCTATTAGAAAATGCAGACCTAGAGAGAAAAAAGCAATAGCACAGCCTGGGTCCTAGACGGTCACAGCTGGGGGCCAGCTGGGAGAGCACACAGCCCACACCTCTACTGTTCCTTGATGGACCATCGAGCTGGGGGTGCAGAGGGCTTCCCAGCCACACTGCAGGGCTCCCGACCCCCAAGACAGCCCTGTATGAACACTGCAGGATCCAGTCGGGCTGGGCAAAGTCCAGGCAGTGCCCAGGGTCCAGTGGCCAGCTGGGGTGCAACTGTAGCAGCATCCCCTGTGGGGTGAGTTACTCACGGTTGGGATGGGCAGGCTTCCCCTGAAATTCATGCCCACCTGGAACCTTAAAATGTGACCTTATTTGGAAATGAGAACTCTGTATATCTATTCCATACATTGAGACCAGGTCCCAAGGGTTAGGATGGCCCTAAATGCAAGACTTCAGCCTCATAAGGGAAAGGAGCTTTGGACAAGGTACAGTGATATACCCCAGAGGGCGTTATGGCTCCATAAGCCACGTGTCACCAGGAGCTACTGGCTGCCACCAGAAGCTTTTAGCTTCTAGCTCCCTGAACTGAGACGTTCATTCCTTCTAAGTTGCCCAGTTGGTGCTAATGCCTGGCACCCCGGGGTTCAGCGGTAGAGGAGGCCCCTTCCCTCAGTCTGTAAGTGCAGTTGCGGTACCACAGACAGAATGTGGATACCCTGGACATGGGCTAGGGGAATGGCCACAGCTCTGTGGGAGTTTGGCCTTCAGTGCCCCTCCAAAGACCATCCTGTGGGAGAGGGCAGTGAGGAACTCACACAGAGCCTGTCAGCCTAACTTGAATCCTGGCCTGCCCTCCCTCCCTCCCTCCCTCCCTCCCTCCCTCCTTCCTTCCTGAGAATGTAGCTTTCAGCTACCAGCAGCAGGAACCCACCTGGCTTTCAGGTCAGAGTTGCAAGCTGAGGTTCTCAGGGGACCCTGGCCCTGGCCCCATCCAACCTGGGGGGTGAGGGGAGACTGGCCATGGGTATGGCCCTGGGTCTCAGGAACAAAGAAAAAAGATGAGAGGGGCCAGGAGGGGGTGAGGCTGGGAGGAGGGAAGAGAAATGAGGGGGTACCTGTTTGGGCCTAGGAGGCTCTGTTTCCTGCTGTCCCATGTGCACCCCAAGTGCTATCACTTGTAAAATGGAAATGAATTCGCCCTTGCTTTCTGTGGAGCTGCCAAATTGAAGCTGCCAGTTTCCTCGGTTCTAAGTGAAGGAGGGCTCTGGGGTCCTACAAATATGTTTCCAAAGCTGTGGGCCACCTTGCCCCAGAGCAGATGCCCACTAGGCCTGAGGGGCTGCAGAGACACAGTCCCCTATCCCTCCAGCTAGAGGGCACAGGGGCCCCCTGGGTATGGGAACAGCCCCGCTTCACAGTTTACTGAGAGGAGCTGGCGTTCACACATCATTACCCTGTGTTGACAGAGGCGGCTGATAACTGTGAGCCCCTTCTCGCCTCCATTAGCAGATTGCTGGGGAAAAAAAAAAAAAAACAGCGAAACTTTCCGCACTCAGGCTGGGGCCCCTGCCTTCCCACTTGGGGAGCAGCTTGTCTGATTTCTGCTCTAAAGAGTCTGGCTCCTGCTTTTGGGAGACAGAGCAAGCCAAGGTAAGGGGTCTCAGGAGTCAGGACAATCCTGGGGAGGAAAGGACCCCAGAAGAAAGAGGCTCAAGTAGGTTTCATGTTTGAGTGAAACCAACAATGGAAAAGAGAGCCCAGAAGTCAGTGACAGATAGGCTGAAGACAGGCGACAGGAGGGGAAGCAGAGGAGGGGTAGAACTCACTTTTCTCCCACTCACAGCTTCAGACATCTGGCACCTGTTGGGCCAGGCTGAGAAAGAGCAGGTTCAGCAGGAGTTCACACTGTGATCAATTAGTAATGTCTGCCCTGGGAGCAGGAGCGGAAGATGACAGCAGATGGGTTTGCTGTCCTTGAGTTTATGACAAGTGGTTTAGAATGAGGACGGGGAAAAGCAATGTTGTCTTCTAGAACATTCCTCTGACAGGACTTATGTGAAGGAGTGCTCTGCTGTTTTACCCATTCCTACCTCCATTAATTCTTCTGTCCTCCCAAGCCCAAGGATCTGTCACAAAGAGACCCCACCTCCAGCCACTGCTTCATGTGAGCAAGCGAGAGTCATTCCATGCTGGACTGTCACTTCTAGGCTCATCTTTGACCCTGGGAAGTCACCCCTGAATACACAGTCAGGGATGTGGCTGGGCAGCTCACTTTTCTCTGTACCCCACCAGAGAGCTGGCCAGGCTATTCTAGATCCAGCGCCTTGGCCTTGGGACAGGAAGTGGACAGTTAGGCTTTGCCTGCTTTTGATTACAAGGCCACCTCCTGACACACCTAGGCAGTGACCAGAGGGACAGGGCTCAGGGTGGCTGCCAACAAAGCCAGGTGAGGCTGCTCCTGGACTCCCCTCAGTTCCCTCGTGAGGGCCGCACCAGTCTCACAGACTCTCACAGCCAGGGCAGGCCCAGATGGGCGCAGCCACTCTCCCACAGGGAAGACTGGGGATGATTCTTCATTCAGGTCTCAGCAAGGCCCTGGAAAGAGGCCTGGCATGGCCTTGAGGCCTGAGACACTGCCTCTCAGGGCTAGGTCAGTCCTTGTGGTTGTCACCTGTGTCTCTGTCTACACCCCAGTGCCCTGAATCCCAGGGAGGATTCAGTGAGAGGGTTTAGGAAGTGCTCAGCCTGGCCGGGCAAGACTGAGCCCTGGGCTCCACTTGCCCTCTTGCTTCTGGGCAGCCTCTGCTATGGTTTTTCCTCCCCTAAAGATCAGCCAGTGAGGGAGACCAGAGAGCCCGTTTGAGAGCCACCTGCATGACCCGGGCCAAAGGCCAGGGCCAGGGCCAGGGCTGGGGCTCTGGGAGCCACAGGAGACCTAGGGACACCGGCAGGACCCTCAGGCTGCTCCACGTTCCCCTCTGGAGCACTGGGGAAGCGGAGGCTCCAGGCAGTGCAGGCCTGATGCTGGAGCTGCAGGTGATGGGGAAGGAGGACTGAGGTCTGGGAAGGAGAGGGAGCTGCCCCCACGCTCCGATTCTCTCCCCACAAGCACCCACATCCACACGCACATGCATGAGTGCACACTGTATGTACACGCATACATGCGCAAGTGCGCCCTGCAGTCTACCCCAGCAGGGTGGGCTCTGCTCCTTCCTCCTGCCCAACCTGGTAGAGGCCAGCACAAGAACAACCACCAGGTACCTGCCTCCCTGAGAGGGTATGGGTACAACTGGCTTTTCTATACCAGTCCTGCTCTCCTGACCTTTCAATAAGGTTTGCCATGGTGGGAGAGTCCCTGTGTTTGCCACAGTCAGTAAGGTGGCAAGAATCAACTAGCGTGAACTGGAGCCGCTTAGGCTTCCTCAAAGAAGTCAAGGGAGATGCAGAAACAGATGGAGGTGGGATTTTTAATAAGGGGGCAGGGCTGAGTGGGCGTGGCATGAGACCTACAGGTGTGCGGGGCCATAAGGAGGGGCTCAGGATTGGAGCGGGACCCCTCTGTTCTGGTCTGGTCTCTGGAGCAAGACCCCTGCACCCTCACCCTGTGCTTCCTCTCCCAGGCCAGGGTCCTCAAAGAGAGGCCTGAACGTGCCACCCCTGCCCCCCCAGCCTTCTGCATTTGCTTCTCTTCCTGCTGATGTTTGGAAGCTGTAGATTTAAAAGGCTCTGCATGGAAAGTCAGGCTTGGCTCAGCCCTTGGGACTCTGTTCCCCGTGCCCCCTCACCCCCGCGAGGCTCCCCCACATCCCACCTTGTCTTATTCTGTTTGTTCTCTGTCCCCATCACTTGCTAAGGTGGTTTTCTGTTTTTCCTCTTGGCCCAAATCAAAAGTCACTTGAGGTCACTGCCTAATACCAGGCTCGAGTAAGTGCTGGCGGCAGGAAGAGCTGGAGTGGGGTGGGCCCACGGCACTGCTTCCCAGCTGGGCTCTGAGAGCCCTGGGGGCTTGGAGAGGAAGGCAGTGAGTGAGTCAGCCTGCTTCTGATGCATTTTCTGATGCCATCTGAGAAGCTCAGGTTCTGTGGGCACAGAGGTGAGGACTTGGGGTGGCGGTGGTGGGCCTGGAGCTGTCTGGTGACAGGGGAAGGCCCTATACCATCAGCTTCCTATTGCCACCCAGGTCCAATGCCAAAAGGAAACGAAAAACTGTAGCACCCTTCACAGTGTGGCCTTCATTCTTGGGCCATCAGGGCACACACCTAGCCTCCAGAAGAGGGCTCGGGCCTAGGATGAAACCACCAAAGGGGTCCTTAGAAGCCACAGGTCAAAAATCATAGAACAGACCCAGAACTAGACTCCTTAGAACCTAGTAGGTAGAATGACAAGACCACCCAGCTGGCACCTAGTGTCTCATTTAATTATTGACTTTTGTTCCTTGTAATCATTCATTGTTATTTCTCTTTCAAGACTGTATAGCACCCAATAGCTATGACTCAAACTACCAGTCACCCTAGTCAGGGCAGAGGCTGGTGCACACTTTAGGTTCTTTTGTTCCTGGCAGACATTGCTAATCAATCACGCCACTCTTTCCCTGATCCTGAGGGCAGCTTCAGGCTCTTTCTGACAATCGCATTAAGGGCATACTGGTGCAGAAGGCGGACACTTGCCCAGTGGGGTAGCCTCGCAAGGAGTTTCGGGAGGCAATGTGAGATCGGGTGAACACAGGCCAACTGAACACACAGGTAGATGTATTTCAGGATGACAGGAGACAGCTTTTGTTTGGAAAGGAAAGATATGTTCTTCAGCTCTGTCTCCGGAGAGTCTAAGGAGTAGTGGTGTTGTCGTAATGGTGAACACATGGACACATAAAGACCACTTTACAGGGTCCCCTGGAGATGTGGCGGATCCCAGGGGTTACAAGCTGGGAGTGAAATTTTGTCTAGAAAACAAGGACGTGCTCAGAGGACAACGGATTAATATCTAATGACACAGAAGCCAGGAAGCTGCTGAACATAAGCCTAGCCCAGCCTGAGACCATTTGACCATCAAAACACATGGCCATGGAAATGGGCTAGAAATCACTGAATATGACTGGAAGCTGTGTGCCCATAAGGCTGTGAACCCTGACTACTGGTTACACTGCAGATTTGATGAGGAACAGTCTCAAAGAATCTTCTCATCAGATACTCCTTAACACGAGGGGGAAAGAACAGCTTCAGAGTGCCCACCCTCACAAAGGTCGCCTTTGTCCCGCCTTCAGAGTGAACAATGTCGCCCATAATGGGTAAATGGAAATCCCCACCCATTGGACAGAGCTCAGCCTGCCTTTAGGAGATTCCTGCTGAAGGTGCACAACCAGAATGGGATCATGGGGACACATCAAAAAAGCTCAGACGGAAGGGTGGCCTACAAGATAGCTGACCTATGGTCTTAAACAGTGTCCAGGTCACAGAAGCCAAGTACAGAGAAGAAAGTTGAAGGACATGGTTAACTAGTAAAGACTTGTGATGTTGGCTTTGGTGGGAAAACTGGAGCTACGCTCTCAGAGACTGAGGACCAGGGAGACACGGTTTCCTAATGTGAGAGTCAGATATGGGTTTGCAGGAGGCTGTCCTTATTTATGAAGAAGAGATGCTAAGACCTCTGGGGTTCGATCGGGGACCCCACCGGTGACTCTCAAATGGCTCAGGAGAAGAAAGTTTCCCTGATAGTTTTTTGGTAATTTTGTGATCGTTTTAAATTTTAAGAACTTAAAGTCATGATTAGAAATTCAGAGAGAGAGAGAGAGAGAGAGAGAGAGAGAGAGAGAGAGAGAGAGAGAATGGCCTAAGCATCTTTGGGTTTAGATAAATCGCCACGTCTACAAGATGCAAATGATTACAATAATATGTACACCCGGGTATGTGGAGGGTGAATTTCCACGGTAGGAGAATCCTCTGCAGTGTCAGTTTCCAGAGCCGCGAGGCTGGGCCCAGAGAGGAGCCGGCACTGAACACTGATTTCCACAGGAACGGAATGAGATGTGGTACCAACTCCCTCAGCACGGGCAGAGAAGATTCTCCCATAACCAGGACTGACTGCGGAATTTGTGGGCTTGCTGCAAAACACAAACATGGGGTGGCTTGTTCAAACACTGATGAGGGTTGCGAGAGTGGAACAGCGGGCCCTGGCGACTGCTCAGGCTGCGGATCCAGAATCTGGCCCTTTCCCACAGCTGCCCCTGGCTGCTGCTTAGGCTTCTGCCGGAGAATGTTCACTAGAGAATTATTTTTGAAGCTTAGCATGGGAAGCATCCTACATATCCAACAACGGTGGATAACTAGATAAATCATTGAATATCCAGAAGATGGAGTATTACACAGCCAGTAAGCCTTGCTTCAGGACTGTTGAATGACAGGAAGTGCTATACGTAACAAGTGGGAGGAACGCAAAATGCTAGGCTACACGTGTGTCACCTGCTCACCTTGGTTGAAGGAAAGATATTCTTTTGCATGAGTAGATTGAAGAGACTGACAAGAAATATACCTACATGATGAAACGGGTGATGGGATTATGGGTGGCTTTTACTGTCTTTCTAATATTTTTCTGTGTCTTATAAATGTTCCATTATGGGTATATCTAATTTTTCTAATTAGAAAAATATTTTTCAATATTTAAAAATAATGTATTCATTTATTGTAATGAGCTTGCTTGCCTTAGTAATTAAGCATTTTTAATAAAGAAAACCACAAGGAAAAAAAAAAGGCCACTCATGCAGCCCATATTTACGGGCCACTCTTGTGTACGCGGGCGTGATTCTTGGCTCAGGAGGGACACGGAGGAGGGGTAAGAGGCACAGGCACTGATGCTGACCCCGTGGGCTTGTCACCTTGTCCTGAGGCAGGGGGATGAATGAAAAGCACCACACAGCTCGGCTGGGGTGTTGATTCTCACAGGGGCCTCTCCCCAGGATCTGGCAAGACCCAACTCAAGCAAAGCCCCGGGTGCGTGGGGTCCCCAGTGCCTGCCCGCTGAGCTTGGGAGACTCGCCATGCGACTATGACACTTGGGACCCTGGACCAGGGGCAGCAGTGGCTGGCCTGTGTCTCTTCTGTGTGCTGCAGCACATCACGCCAGGGAAGATACTTGCTAAACATATTGCCCTCTCATAAACTATCACTTACAAGGCAGTGGCAGGTTCTCAGTAATCAATATCACATTGTAATAATTTCAAGCAAACAGAGATTTATATTCTGTGCAACTTGGACAGCAATTACTCTATTCTTCTAATATACTTGCGAACGCGGGCTTTATTTTCTCTTAAAGCAATTTGCTTTATTGACCACATCAAGTCTTGTGGCCATAATATCAACCCTTCTCCTGCTGTCTAACTCCACGAGCACAACGCTCATCTGTAATGATGACCAGGGGGCTATTTTTCCCTCAGAGCCCAGGCGGCATTGGCAAGGTAGAAGTATCCTTTGCCGGTCTTCCTTCTCTGGACTGGGCAGGACCAGGCAGGGGCCAGAAAACAAATTTCTAAGGTGGGGAAAGTAAAGAAAGCCAGAAGAGAAGAAAGCTGGGTGAAGAGTGTGATATCGGGCCACACAGGGCCAAGGAAGGTCACTTTGTCCTGCTCAGTATGGCCCCATGGTCTTTTTTGGTAGGTTCCAGTCCGTAGGGGACGCCATGCCTCCCAATTCTGCAGATCCATGTCCCCAGGGCAGGTTGGGGTGACTCACTGGAGCGTGCCACTAGCCAAAGACCAGTGACCCACTCCCTCCTCATGGCAGCGAAGCAACTTCATGCAACTAATCAACTAATTCATTCACCTTCGGAGAGGTAGGTCGAAGCCTCTAGATTTAGTCGATTAATCACGCCCTAGAGTTGCACTTGGTGTTCAGATCTCAGCTATAGTTTCCCTGACCTTTTAAAAACCATATAACTATCCCACAGAAGCCTTTAACTCACGGCATTTTTCATCCTCAACTGGCCCGTGGCCTCCCACCTGCACTCTGGGGAGGACCAGCACTTCCACCCATGTGTCCGAGTCAGTGTCCTGGAGAGGAGAAGCGGAGGCAGGAGGGGGCCATCCTGGTTGTTGTGTGCGGTGGGAGCTGCCTGTGCTTCCTGCATCGACTACGTGTGGCCCTGGAGAGGCCAGGTTCAGCAGGCCAGGATCCGAGCAAACGCTTGGGAGACAGAACAGTTATCCTCCCATTCCCCATGCTGCTTCTCTGACCCTGTTGGGGGCTGTACATAGGACTTGGTGGAAAGGGGGCCTGGGGGTTTCATGACAACACTCTAGTTTTTTTTTTTTTTTCTTTTTTGAGACAAGGTCTCACTGTACAGTTCAGGTTGGCCTTGAGCTCAGTTTTGTAGCCCAGGCTGGTCGCGAACGCTCACCGATTCTCCTGCCTCAGCCTCCCGAGTGCTGGGATTACAGGCGTGCGCCACCATGCCCGGCTAAGACTCTGGGTGTTTAATATTTTTCTAGTGAAATATGGTTCTAAAAATGAGCTAACCATGACTAAGCCCTTGTACTCTAACACTAATGCCAGCTCCTAATCTGGACTCCCAAGGCTGGTGTTTCTTATGCCATCCATCCATCCATCCATCCATCCACCCATCCAACCACCATTCCTTCCATATATCCACCCACTCACTAAACTACCCATCCACTCATGTATTCATCCATCCATGCATCCACCCACCCACCCATCCATGCATCCACCCACCCACCCATCCATGCATCCACCCACCCACCCATCCATGCATCCACCTACCCATCCATCCATCCACCCACCCATCCCTCCATCCCTCCATCCATCCACCCATCCATCATTCCTCCCATATATCCACCCACTCACTAAACCACCCATCCACTCATGTATCCATTCATCCATCTTTCCTCCTTTCCATCTATCTACCTACCCCTAAGCCACCTATCCACTCACATATCCATCCATCCATCCACCCACCCATCCATCCACCCATTAAACCCTCCGCTCATCCATCCACCACTCACCTATATCCATAAACTCACCATTCATCTATATATTTAATCATTTTCTCATGTGACTCATTTGTTAAGTCCCAATTATGTAACGACTATCCTAGGCAGTAGCCATGTAACCATGAAACAGGTACCGTCCTTGGCAGAATCTCTGAGATCTCAGAAGGGAGCAGCCCCAGCCCCATGTATCTTGCCTGGAATTATTCTGCCACTGCCCCACTTAGCACACTGCACACTGATGAACCTGCTGTATACATTGCGTGATGCACAACTCTAGGAGGTGCTGTCCCCATAAACTGCAGTGCCACATTTTCCTGGCACAGCTCAATACCAAGGAGAAAAATTCTTCACTCCCACAAAGAAAAATGTTGTGTGTGTTCCCTTCCAACACATGGCCTGCTTGCTTTATCTTTCATTGCCCAATTTGAGAAAAACCTGGAGAGAGAGAAATATTTCTCCAAGAAAAACCACAGTGCAGGCCGTTGTGATGCAGACTCCTCGCTTTCTGGAGCCCTGGGGAGAGGACACGGCATGGCCTGGGGGTCAGGTGGCCCCATTCTGCCTGCTGTAGCCACATGGGGGTTCAGGCCTACATACTAGGCTCTTCTGATCTTTCAAGAAATGTCATGAGTCTGAGTTTTTGTGGCAGATTTGTATGTGTTGGCTCAAACTTTTATAGAACAGTGTATACCAGACACACTGCAAAGCCCAAGGGCTCTATACTTGCCACCTACACCCCAGAAGGCATAGGCACAGGCTCTGTATGCCTGGCCCTCAGTGCCAGGAGGAACTTTACATAATGGGAATGCCATAGGGAACATAAAACCGGCAGGGACCCAAGGTTTTATGCCTATCACTGGTCACAATTAACAAACTGAGTACATTTTTCAGAAGGCCAAAGGGTAGTTGACCAGGGAACCCCCTCCTTCAGCCTTCAACATTAGCTCAGAAAGTTGGGGTTCACCTGTGCTGCCAGCCTGGTGCACTATGGTCTCTGGAGAGCCTGTCATAATCAGTGGCAGACTCTGTTTGTTGACGTCTAGGGTTTATGGGGGGGGGGCTTTTTAAAAGAGAAAGCAAACTGAACAGAGTGGAGAGGCAGTTGCCCAGGCCTGTCACAGCAGTGTGCTCACTTGCACCCTCTGTCTTCCTACCCTGTGTTCCTTGACGTTGTACGGAGACAGGCTGAATGTCCCTAGGCCCAAGTGCCAAAACCTGAAATGCTACAAACCCACAAACCTTTGCAGTGCTGATATAAAACCACGAGTGGAAAATTCCATGCCATGGAACTTGGTTTCACAAGCAACATTTTACAACTATCCATACCATACCGTCCTCGAGATAAATCATGATGTATATGAAGACATTCCCCCAAATGCAAAAGCCAAAATCCTTCTTGTCTTACGTGCCGAGTTAAGAGCTACTCAGTCCGTAGTTTCAAGTCAGACGCTGGGAATCATTATGCCATGAAAGCTCGCAAACATTACAAGCCCCTCGGGAGCTGCGGTTTCGAACACTGGCCAGCACACCACAGTGTGTCCACAGGCAGGACTTAAAGCTGGAGCTTGGCTACTTTGGGGTCCACCTGTCTGCGATGACAACACATCTGTCAGTCAGGACACGCTGAACAACAGCAGGAAAACCCAAGAAAACGCAGGCGCAGGAACTTTTCTTTTTTGGCAGTATGGTCTTTGCACTGAGTTATGTTTCCAGCACTTTTTATTGTTTTCTATTTTGAGACAGGGTCTCATTAAGTCAACTGAATGAGCCCAGGCTGGGCTCCAAATTGGGATCCTCCTGCCTCAGCCTCTCACAATGCAGGGATTACAGGTGTGCACCAGTATACCTGGCTAAGACCCTCCTGCCAATCTGAGCTGGATGTGAAGGCCGGAGGAAGTCTTTCTTCTCCCCGCTGCCCACCAGGCTGTGCTGAACCTGAAGATTCCTTTGAAACATACCTGGTTGGGGGCCCGTGTTGAGTAAAACCATCTTAAGTAAAAGTTCGTTTCTTGCCTGGGATTGAAAGGTGGGTCTATGCTGCGAGCTGAAGGGCTGGAGTCTGGCCCCAGCTCCTCAGTGGGTAAAGACCAAGAAGCGTCTGTGGAACAGATGCTCCAGGTCCCAGGTGCCCTTGAGCACAGGAGGCTCCTCCTGGGGACCATGGGTCACCTGGCCAGTGTACCCCAGAGGGGTCCCCAAGGTCTGGCTGCTGGAAGGCAGCTTCTTGGGTTCAGAGCTGTATGCACCAATCTGGAGGCCGCCCTATTCTGGCAGACAGAGGCCTGAGCTGGGCCGGAGGTTGTCATGGGTGCTGTGTAGCTTCTGAATGGGGGGTGCTGCACGTGGTTGCCACCCCTCCCTGTGTATTGAGGAGCTGAGCTCAGAGCATCCTCCAGGGCTGTGGGGAGCCCAATCTGCTGACTGCCTGGTGCGGGGGCTCTGCTTGTTTGGACCCGCTGCCTGATTGCCAAAGGGTCACAGAAAAGGCATCCTTCACAAAGAGAGCCCCAATGTCCTGTCTGCTTAATCATGCTTTGCCCCATAAACCATGGGGCAATGTGTCCCTTTGGGTCAGGCCAGATGCCTCCTATTGCCTGCAGAAGCCTGCATCTGTCGGCTATGGGGTTGGGGGCTCCTGCTGCAGCTGGTAGCTCCACAGAGGGTCACCTCCTGCCACCCAGCAACAGCTCCCTGTCTGTACTGAAGCCCATGCCCAGGACTGGAGCCTGTGAGGAGGAAGTTGGTCCGGGAAGCTCCCTGGCAGAGGTGACAATGCCGGAGGGCACAGGCAGGCCAGAGCGCCTGGAAACCGCTAGATCTGAGGCTCTAGGGAGCAGGATCCTGCTCTGTGGGGCTCACAGGTGACCCTAAGATTCAGGGATTCAGGCTGTAGGTCAGGAGCAACATAATGGAAGCAGTACGGAAGGTCTTGGTTGATCTCCCATCTAGAAATGACATTGGATTTGCTGCCCAGACCCTATGCCCGGCGAGACACCTGCCCTGCCGTGCTGGGAGGGACAAAGAGCCCCTCACACCCTGGAGAGAGAAGAGCAGGTGCAGGGAGACAGAGGCCCTCACCCAGCCCTGCCTGGCCTCTCCCCAGATCGGAGACTGCTGGGCTAGAACCCTTTCAGGGCCAGGGTAGCTTCAGCAAAACCGGATCGGAATTCTGTGCTCTCAGGCGCTGGCAGTGTCCTTTCCCCTCCCTTCTTCCCTGATAGCGAAACAGTGGCAGGGAAGCCGGAACCCTGCCAAAGGAAAAGCTGGGAGCCTGCAGCAGGGACTCAGTGACCTCAGAGCCCACCCCCCCCTTTCTGTCCTTTGATTTTGACACAAAGCCCCTCCTGCAGCTCTTCGAAGTGCTGAGTCAGATGCTGGTCCCACGCAATGAAAAGGCAGGGCTATTTATTTTGCATGAGACTCTCCAGCTGTCTGCCCCTGGGGGCCAGATTCAGTGGGGAGGGATCTATGGGTTTTATGAGCCCTGACACTTGATATGCCTGGTGCTGGGGGCTGCTGGGCCCACCTCTGCCTGCGTCAGCATTTACTTTAATACCACACAGAGGTTGTTATAGCCCAAGTCTATAAATAAAGGATTTACAATTAAGGTTATTAGCATCAGGTGGAACCTAAACTCAGTAACCTCAAATTTCATACACGGAAATGGTCATGGAGTGCATTTCATTCTGATTAAAAAAAAAAAAAAAGACCAGAGCTCCCTAGGAGCTGTCCCAGCCAAACCAGGCTGTTCCCCAGCACCTGCTGGCAGTGCCTTGGGTTCCAGTGTGGAGAGGCTGCTCTGACGGGTGCTCGCAGGCGCCCTCTGCTGAGGTGCAGGGTTGCAGCCCTGAGGACTGAGGGAGTACGGTGTCTGGCTCTCTAACCTGGTCAAGCCCTCTATTCTCTGCAGTGGTCACAGTGCCCAGTCCCAGGGATTCCTCAGAAGTGCAGATGGCCCAGGTTGCCTGGTCCTGTGTTGGAGAAAGGGCTGGACGTGGCCTCTTGCTGGCTTTTCTCTGAAGCTGAGGCCTTGGGGAAAACCCAGCCCTAGCTCTGCCCAATGGCTTCAAGGAGGGAAGGGGCCCTGCCTGGGGCACAGCTCCTCCCTCCTTGGTCTTGTACCGTGTGACCCCGGGGGCATCTTGCCACCAAAGGACCCAGCTGGATGGGTGAGAACACTGTGAAGGTGGAGGCAGGGGTGAGAGGGGACAGGTGGGGCCAGCTGCAGGGCCATGAGGGGGTCCCTGCTTTGCTTAGGGGGCCCTGACAATAGCTTGTTTTTGGGGGAAAGCAGATCTTGTGTGGAACGTGACACAAATTCATGTGGACAATTAATATACCATCTTAGATGGCTGCTCTTCCTCAGCCCATGGTGAGCTCTCCTGAGGTGGCAGAGAAGGCGCTGGGGTGTCAGGAAGATTTAATCCTCCCTTTCTGGGATGGAGGTGCCAAATGACTGTAGATGGATCTAAAAATAGTCCGCAGCCCCCAGTCTCGGCCTCCAGCCAGCCCAAGCTTTGCGGAAGATTAGGATGGCTCTCACGTAGGGGAAAAGACTAATGGATTTCTTCCTTGAGGCAATTAAAAAGTGATTTGTCACACACCAGGACGTATGGCTTTGCATTGGCAGATGGGGGGGGGGCTGCAGGAGGCCGGGGTGGAGGAGGAGAAGGGGTCCACAGGGTTGAGAGAGTTACAGAGTGGTCCTAGGGCCTGGGCCAGGGCACCAGGGCAGGTCTGGCCTGGGAGGCTCAGCCAGGAAACTTCCCGAAAGGGTCTGCTCTTGATCTGAGGAAGGAGATGTTGGAGAGGTCCAGGGGTGCCAGGCCCAGGGTGCCTGGTTGTTTGCACCCTTCTTCCTTTCTGGCCACCAGGCAAGGGCCCTTCCTACAGCTTCAACAGCCTTTTGGGGTTCCTTAAGAGGTGGACAGTGATAATAAGCACTTCCTTCTTCCCAGCTCTAGCAGCCTGGAAAAGATTCCACTATATCTGAGGTTACCAACTCCTTTCTTCTTTCTCTCATTCTCAGTCCACCCATTCTTCATCCACCATAATCCATCTGTCCATCCACCCCCACCCATCCATCCACCTGCCTACCCATCCATCCGTCCATCCACCCACCCACCCACCCATCCATCCACCCACCCACGCACCCACCTACCCATCCATCCATCCATCCATCCATCCATCCATCCATCCGCTCACTCATCTATCCATCTATCCTTCCATTTTAATGAGTCCAACATACTAAAGAGCTACTGTATGCTGGAAATACTTTAGTGAATTAAAATCTATCTATCTATCTATCTATCTATCTATCTATCTATCTATCGAGTCTCTTCCTACAGGTATCAGCTTATGCTTGGGAGTGAATAATAATTCACATTTAACGGATCCCACTGTGTCCCTGGGTGGGGCAGGCTCGATTCAGACACACCCGAGTTGGAATCCTGATCTTGCCACACTCTGGCTGCATGGCCTTGGGAAGCTACCTCACCACCTTGGACCCTTCTGTGCTCATCTCTGTAGCACATTTCTGGGAGCTCGAGAGGCTTTCTGGAGTGGGCTTGGTTACTATAAATCACAGAAATAAATGCATGTCCCCAGCTGCTAGGGGACCAATTCACCGCTCTGCATTGAATCAATAGACTTAATATTTGATAATAATCGGCTGAAAGGTACTTTGGTCAGCTCAACGCATCATTGCCACGCTAATAACAAATTACTTCTTAAATCGTCAGCCTCCGTCCCTTCCATGAACCCGTGGTTGTTTGCAGCTGGGAGGAGGTAGCTGGAGGCTGGCAGCACAGCCTGAGAAAAGAGGGTGCCCCGGGCGGCAGCACCGTGTGCAGGTGGTGGCCACGGGTGGGCACCGGTCTGGCGGAGTTGCCAAGGCCCTGGAGAAGGGTTGTTGTCAGGACAGTGGGTACAGGCAGGACCACCTCTCCTTGTCCCAGCGTGGGCAAGAGTGGTGAATGCCGGTGGTAGCATGCCCAGCCCCCAGATGGAGTTGAGGCCCATCTCGTGTCTTGAGGTTATACTTTGCCCCAAGGATGAGCACTGTTGGTGGAATACTGACCACTTGCTGGGCTTTCATTCACGAGCTGTTTCTACTTCCTCCTGTACAAGGACTCAAATCCTAGGCACCCTTCTGGGCACCCAACCCACCTCAAGCTCCAAACTATCCCTACCTCCAGACATTTCTATCTGGTGTTGGTATTTGCCCCAACCTCTGGTCCTTTCAAAGTAAGATGCTTGCAGGAGGGTGGGGAAGATAGCCCAGCTGAGTTTGTGAGGCCCTAGAGACATGGCCTCTTGGGAGGCTCTCAAGTGAAGCACCTTTTCTGTGCTGTAGCCAACGATGGGGAAGTGTCCGGAGAGAGCCAGGCCTAGAGTTCCCTGGCTCTGCATGCAGCAGCTTCTTGTAGTGACTTCCAGGGCCAGCAACAATATCCAATAGCAACCAGAAAAACTCAGTTCACTATTATTACAAAATATTTTGGTGGCACCAGGGATCAAGGCCCATGTTGGGTAGAGGTCTGCATAGCACTACAGCTCCCTCCAGCTCACTTAGACCCTGACCTGCCTCTGACTGGAAACTTAGGACCATAGTCCCAACCGCAGTGTCCTCCTCTGCAGGCTGTGAGACACGGGGTCATAGGATATGCGCACGGCAGTGGGGACCCTTCTTGCCTCTGTGCATGCCTGGAAGCCTCTTTGCTATACTTCTTTTGGGTCCCTTTCCCAAAAGTCACCTCCTCACCACCCTCAGGCTTCCTGTCTTTATTTAAAATGCTGATGTTACCACACTCCTATAATTCAGCATGCTCCTATAATCCCAGCCCTCGGGAGGCTGAGGCAGAAGGATCATTGTGAGTTTAAGACCAGTTTGGGCTACTTAGTGAGCTCAAGACCAACCTGAACTGCATAGTGAAACTCTGTCTCAAAAAAAAAAAAAAAAAAAAAAAAAAAAAAAAAAAAAAAAAAAAAAAAAAAAAAAAAAAAAAAAAAAAAAAAAAAAAAAAGCTGGGCTGAGAGGACAGCTCAGCACACTAAGCACTAGCTTCCCTAAGCTCAGGAGATGGGTTTGATCCCCAGTACCACATGCTGTGCCAGCCCTATGCCCAGGCACACTGAGCTGGCCACTGAGACCAAGTGCGGTGACACACACCTGTAATCTCAGCACTGGGGAGGCTAAAAACAGGAGGATCACTACAAGTCCAAGCTGCATAGAGAGACCCTATACCAAATACGTTTTTTAAAATGTTGTTCTTTTTGTTCATGGGGTATTTTTGCGTAATTTGGCTTTAACAATAATGTATTAAATATTACTTGGCTTGACTAGTGTGCCTTTAGGATCTCCCTTAAGTTTTAGGGAAGGGTAAACACCTTGTTCACCCCAGCCAAATCAGATGAGGGCTGCCCACAGTGCTGCCTGCTGCCCCTTCCAGACTGGGTAGCCACTGCCCTTCCCCGCCCCTAGCCAGAGGATGCTGGTGTAGGGAGTGCCCCAAGGTCAGGGCTGCCTAGCCTTGGTCATGGCCTGAGACGTAGGAGGACAGCCCAGGAGGGTGGGTTGTTTCACACATATCCAAAGAGTATTATTCTCAGATGTTTCCCACCTACAATCACTACCTTCTGGCCCAGACTTGGGGGCGGGGAATGGATGTCCCTCCCCTCTCCTGGATCCTGATGACACTCAAGACTTTGGAAAACTATAAGCTCAGCTACTCTGGAATTTAGCAAGACTCTGCCTGGGGCCATGCAGATGATAGTGATCATAATATTACTGTTATTAAAGAGATTTACATAGGCAGAAATTGTTCTCCTGATGAAAAGAAGACAAAAACCAAGAACATCAACCATGTGTCGCCCTGTGGCTGTGGAGAGTGGGCAACTTGTGGCTGCAGAAATTTCCAGCAGCAGGGCTGGGGCTGGGGCTGGGATGAGGGGAAGAGGAGGTGGTGGCTCAGGTCTGCCCGCCAGGGTCTGCAGTCTCTGGCTGTGAGGGGTGAGGTGGGCTCTAGGGGCAGCTTGGGAGGCATGTTTCCTGGGAAAGAAATCGTAGACGTAAGGCAACTCTGTCAGCCACAGCTAGCCCTGATCAGCCTCAAGGAAGCAGGGAGATCGTGTGTGGCATAAAGGACTAAACTGGGGAGCAGCTGGGGAGCACCTTGGAGGGTACTTCCTTCCTTCACACCTAATTACAAGGTCTGGCCCTGTAACTCTGGCTGCTGAAAGAGGAAGGCTGGGTGATGGCACTGGCGGGGAGTTGGTTGTTTGCTTTCCTGACTCTGCTGCGTAGTTGGCTGAAGACGGAAGGCTGAGCAGAGGGGGCGGGAACACGGGAGGAGGCAGGACTGAGAGCCAGGAACCCTGAGCTGCAAGCTGCGGACCCCATCCTACTGGGGGTCACGAAGGTCCAGTGAGTGGGACAGCAGCCCCAGGGAAGGTGCAGACTGGTGGCTCCCAAAGCTTAGCGGAGGAGGAAGTCCTTTCTGCCAATCAGGGACTGAGGGGCACTCTCTGACTGGAGCAAAAGCATGGACAAAACTTGTAAATTAGAAGGTGAGAGGAGTAAGGCCTCTGCCCTTGGGGGAGGAGGGCAGCAGACTGGCTTTGTTCACTTTCCTCACCCTGGGTACCAGGAGCCTTGAGGCAGGAAGACAGGGGGCACAGAAAAGGGTATGGGGCCTGGCCAGGAGGAATGCAAGGGGCCCTGCAGGTGATGCCACTGCTTGCCCCGGAATGCTGAAGGACCTATGAGTCAGCTCTCCTAGAACTAATAAGTGACCTCAGTAGAGTTCCAGGAGAGAAGATCCAGACAGAAAAAAAAAAAAAAAAAAAAAAAAAAAAAAAAAAAAAAAAAAAAAAAAAAAAAAAAAAAAAAAAAAAAAAAAAAATCTATTCATTTCTATTTACAAATAACCAACTTGTGGGGAACAAAATTAAAAACAATGCCATTTGCAAGAGCTCCAAAGAAAATGAGAGAGAAGTACACGCTTCACAAAGCTCCAACAGCATTCGCCTTGCAAAGCCAGGCCACTGAGCAGAATCTGAAAAAATCCAAGGCATGAAGCAACGCAGCTGGCCTGGCTCAGGCCGGGAAGACACTGCAAGCGGAGAGGTCAGCTTTGTCCACGCGGATCTGCAGGCGCAAAGCAACGGCTATCAAACCAAGCAATATTTTTGATAGCCAAACCATCCTGAACTTATTACAGAAAAGCACTGGTGTCTTAGAGTAGCTAAAACAATCTTGACAAAGAAGTAGGAGGACTCAGCCCACCTGGTTTTGATGTTGACCGCAGAGCTAAGGTGAGCCGGGTGGTTAATGTTGGAGGAAGACAGACGCAGGTCAGTGGAACAGAACTGAGAACCCGGAGGTAGCCTCATACCAACACGCTCCTCTTATTTTTGACAGAGGAGCAAAGCAACTAAACAGAGGAAGGAAAATCTTTTCAACAAACGGTGCTCTAACAATTGGACATTCACGGGCCTTAAATGTAATAGTTATAGAACTTTTCATAAAAACATAAAGACAAGGCTTGGAATCTAACACCAGGCACTTTGATAGCAGAAGCATGATCTATAAAAGGAAACACTGATGAATGGGACTGCATCCAAAATAAAAAATTTTATTCTGCAAAAACCAATGTGAAAGGAAAGCAAGGACCAGCTACAGACTGGAAGAAAATATTTGTGAGCCACTGCCTGACAAAGGACTGGGACAGAGCATATAAGAAGAACTCAAAGTTCAACAGCTAAAAAAAAAAAAAATCAAGTGATTCAATTGTAGAATGAGCAAAGACATGAACTGACATTTCACTAAAGATGATAAACAGATGGCAAATAAACACTTAAAAAGATGTTCATCATCACATGTGTTGAAGAAATGATTGCTAAGCCCATGAGACATCATTTTATACCTCCTAGAATGTCTCCTATGACATCCAGGGACAGTAGCCTGGGCTAGGGAGGGTGCAGGCAAGCCAGGTCACTCACACACTCATGCTGGTGGGAATCACAGTCACTCTGCAAAAGAGCTTGGTGATTTCTTCTAAAACTAGACACGCACATGTCAAACAACCTAGCATAACTCGGGCATTTACACCAGAGGGACAAATACCATGTTCACATAAAAATTGCATATGACGTTCGCAGAAAACCCTAGATGTGCTTCCAAGAGCGAATAGCTAAACAAACGATGGTGCATTGATAGCCTGAAACATAGCTCAGCAGCACAAAGCCAGACTGTTGACATACTCAGTCATGTACATGAGTTTCCGGTCAGTATCTTGACCGATGGTGGGTAAGTACACACACACACACACACACACACACACACACACACACCCCACAGAGGGAAACTAAATCAATACAAAGACAACTGGGGACAAGCCAGTAAGATTGGTGAATTGCATCAACGTCATAATCTAGCTATGCTATTTAAAAAATTTTATTTATTTGTTTATTTATTTATTTATTTATTTATTTATTTATATAAGGTCCTGCTACACAGTTCAGACTCATAGTGATCCTCCTATCTCAGCCTCCCCAGCTCTGGGATTGCAGGCATGCACCACCACGCTTGGTTTTGGTGGCCAGATTACCGTATCTGGGGTTCCAGGGTGGGCACAGCATAAGGTACCAGGGGTGGAACTTGGGTTCTTACACTTTCCAGGCAGGTGCTGAGACTGCCAAGCTATCTCCCCAGCCACTGGCTATGCTTTTATAGTTGCAGTTTGCAAAATATTACTCACCACTTGGGGAAACGAGGGCAGGGTGTAGGAATCTCTCTGTATTACTCATGCATATGAATGTACGATTATGTTAATAAAAATTCCAGTTACAAGTGAGGAATTGACAGGGACGTTGCCACTTGGTTTTTACAAATAAGTCACTTGCAACAATCCTCCTATTTACTGTCACACAATGTTCATTTAAAAAAGGACATTTTGCTGGACACAGTTGTGCATACCTGTAATCCCAGCACTCACGAAGGGGAGGCTGGAGGATTGCCACAAGTTTGAGGCCATCTTGAACTACACTGTGAGTTCAAGGCCAGCCTGAGCTAGTTAGTAATGAGACCCTGTCTCAAATACCCTACTTTACTCCAGACATTTTAAGCATAACAAAAGCTGAATAAAAGACTCAGAACAAAGGACAACCTTTTTGAAATTAACACTTAGATTATGAACAGCTCATTGTGCTTAAAAATATTTTTCCTTATTACCACACTGATAAGAACTTTACCACAAGCTATACAGGGCTGAAGAGAAGTAGTAAGACTGTGTGTGTGTGTGTGAGTGCATGCATGCATGCGTGTGTGCCTGCCTGTGTGTAGTAAGATTATGTGTTTGTGTGTGTGTGTGTGTGTGTGCGTGCCTGTCTGCCTGCCTGCCTGCCTGCCTGCCTGCCTGCCTGCCTGCCTGCCT